>JAGTXO010000076.1:0-25000 GCA_019448385.1 Diacronema lutheri
GCGTCCTACACCGTGCGAGGCTGCGCCGCGCCGGCAGGCGCTCGTCCGGCAGATTGGCTTGTCCGAATGTCGCGAGACTTTGGCGCGTGGCTCCATGCACCATGCTCATCGAATCGGCTCGGCAGGTCTGCGCACTTTCCGCCTCGATCACCCGCACGCGCGTGGTCGGCGCCGCGCGCGCCTCGTTTGGCCGTCCGACACGCTCGCGCGACCGTCGCGCAAGACCCACTAGGCCAAAGTCGCTCAAAATTTGAGCCAGGCGTCCCCAAGGTCTACCTTATTGATCGGCCTGGCCAGATTTGCCGCGAAACGCTCCCTTCGCGTTCGCCCAGACTACTAACCCTAACCCTAACCCTAACCCTAACCCACGCTCGCGCGACCGTCGCGCAAGACCCACCAGGCCAAAGTCGCTCAAAATTGGAGCCAGGTGTCCCCAAGGTCTACTCTATCGATCGGCCTGGCCAGGTTTGCCGCGAGACGCTCCCTTCGCGTTAGCCCAGACTACTAACCTAAACCTTCGACGAGCTCTTGCATCGCCTTCGCCTCCACCTCGAGGTCGGCCACGTCAGCCTCGGCGAGCCGCTCGCGCAGCCGCAGAGCGCTCGTTGCGTCGATATGCAGGCTGAGCTGCAGCCGCTGCTGGAGCACGGCGAGACGCTCGGCAAGGTCGCGCATGCGCGCCCGATCGCGCAAAACGCAGCGCATGCGCTGCGCGCGCGAGCGCGACGTGTACTTGGCCACGAATTTAGCCGTCTCACCTGCGAGATTGGTGAGCGCGCCGAGCGGCTGCGCTTGCGTGGCGGCGTCGATGTTGTCGCTAGCGAGCTGCGTGAGCCGGCTCTCGAGCCGGCGCCACTCGTCGCAAAGCATCGCGGCCATCTCTCGGTTCCACGCCCCCGCACTGTACGCCTGCCACGCCGCGCGGCAGGCCTGGATCGCGCTGGTGAGCACAAGCGACACGGCTACCTCCTCCATCGGGCCAGCGGGGATGAGTTTGACGCCTGAGAGGATGGTCGGGCGGCTTAGCCTTGAACCCAGCCGGAGATGAGTTACTTGGGATATACGAAGTGTCGATTGATGTATCCCTTTGATGATATCAACGATTTAGGCATTGGAAATCGAACAGGTGGCTGCTGTTGGATTTGGCAGGCCGACGGGTACGACGCGGCGACAGCAGGCCGTGCGGGCGGCGGATGCTCTCGAGATTGATGTACACGGCCTCTTGGAAGCGTCGAGGTCGACGTCCTCATCCTCGCTCGCACTAACCCTAACCCCAAGAGTGCTTTCGCTAGCCGAGGCGCGTCGTGCCGAGGGCCGTCCCGTCAAAGAGCGCGAGGATTAGCTCATCGCGCACCCAGCCGTATGCCACGAGCCGCAGCGGCGTCACGAGGCCAAAGCACAGCCCGATCCATGCAGCGCGCGCGAGAGCTCCACCGTAAAGCGCGCGCACGGAGCGCGAGCCTGCGGCCTCGCGCAGCTCGTCGAAAAAGATGGACGAAATCGTCTGCACGCTGGTCGAAGAGAGCGGATGCGCGGCCGCCGGCGCGAGCGGCGCGAGCGGCGGCGCGCCGTCGACGCCGCGTGCGCCAGGCGGGCCCACTCCCACGTGCGGGCTTCCTGCCTCCATGTGCGGGCTGCCCGGCCCCACGTGCGGGCTGCCCGCGCCGTGCCGCTGCTCAGCAGCAGCGGCGGCCGCGCCCACGGCGACGGCCACCACCGCGCCACGCGCGGCCTGCGCGCTCGCCGTCGCCGCCGTGGCGGCGGCGGCGGCGGAGGCGGCCGCAGCCGCGGCGGTCGCCGCTCGACGGTCGTCGGTCCAGCGCTGCAGCGTGCGCGTGCGCGCGATCTCGAGGGGTGCGGTGAGCAGCGCGGCGGCGGTGGCGAAGAGCACGGTCACTGCAACGTCGTCGGCGAGCGGCAGCCCGTCGCCCGCCGCCTGCGCGTCCGCCTGGGTCGAGCGCCACGTGCGGTACGCGCCCACACGCACGAGGGTGAGAGGCAGGTAGGTGAGGACGCTCATAGGGTAGGTCTGCACGCCGAGCAGCAGCGCCTGCTTGTCCGTCGGCCACCACGGCAGCTGCGCCGCGCTCGCCGCGCCGTGCAGGTCCGCCGCGACGACGGCCTCCGCCTGGCGCAGCAGCTTGAGGGCCTCAAAGGGCGAACGCACCGCCCAGTAGACCACGTCGGCACACAGCACCGCAACTGGCGGGCGGCGCGCGGCGGCGGCGGGCGGTGCAGGCGGGGAGCGCGCGAGCGCCTCAGGTTGGGCACGAGGGGGCACCCGCACGCACACCCGTTGGCAGCGCGGGCAAGCGCTGCCCACCGAGTGTCGTGCCGAGGTCGCCGAGCAGCTGCTCCGACAGGTGCGTGCGCATCACGTCGTACGTGGCAAAGAAGGCGCCGCCCTGCGGCGCGGCGGTCAGAATCGCCGGCACGAGCCCAGCAAACGGCGCGCGCAGCGCATCCGCCCAGCGCAGCCGCGCCACCCGCGCGCCGGCGCGTGGCGCGTGCGCGTGCGCGCTCTCCGCCGCATCGCGCGCGTGCGCACGCGGCTGTGCGCCGCCGTTGGCGCCACTGCCGCCGGCAGCGCGCGTCGACAGCTGCACGAGCGTGTCGCCGCGTGTGCGCCGGTGCGCGCGCGTCGTCCGGCGGAGAAGGTCGCGCCGCGCCCACGAGACGCGCGTGCGCGCCGTGTCGAGCGGATGGAGGACTGCAACCTTCACCACCTCCGTGAGCGCGCCCGCGATGAAGGCGGCGACCGCGATCTCCGAGTCGGCGATGCGCCGTACGGGCGAGCGCCACGAGACGAGCTGCTCGCGCACTGCAAGGGGTGCGCGGCGGCGCAGTGCGGTGGGAAAGGGGCAGTGCGATGGAAGGGGCAGCGCGGTGCGAGGGCGCAGTGCGGTGGGAAAGGGGCAGTGCGATGGAAGGGGCAGCGCGGTGCGAGGGGGCAGTGCGGTGGGAAAGGGGCAGTGCGATGGAAGGGGCAGCGCGGTGCGAGGGGGCAGTGCAATGGGAAAGGGGCAGTGCGATGGAAGGGGCAGCGCGGTGCGAGGGGGCAGTGCGGTGGGAAAGGGGCAGTGCGATGGAAGGGGCAGCGCGGTGCGAGGGGGCAGTGCGGTGGGAGGGGGCAGTGCGGTGGGAAAGGGGCAGTGCGATGGAAGGGGCAGCGCGGTGCGAGGGGGCAGTGCGGTGGGAAAGGGGCAGTGCGATGGAAGGGGCAGCGCGGTGCGAGGGCGCAGTGCGGTGGGAAAGGGGCAGTGCGATGGAAGGGGCAGCGCGGTGCGAGGGGGCAGTGCAATGGGAAAGGGGCAGTGCGATGGAAGGGGCAGCGCGGTGCGAGGGGGCAGTGCGGTGGGAAAGGGGCAGTGCGATGGAAGGGGCAGCGCGGTGCGAGGGCGCAGTGCGGTGGGAAAGGGGCAGTGCGATGGAAGGGGCAGCGCGGTGCGAGGGGGCAGTGCGGTGGGAAAGGGGCAGTGCGATGGAAGGGGCAGTGCGATGGAAGGGGCAGCGCGGTGCGAGGGGGCAGTGCGGTGGGAAAGGGGCAGTGCGATGGAAGGGGCAGCGCGGTGCGAGGGGGCAGTGCAATGGGAAAGGGGCAGTGCGATGGAAGGGGCAGCGCGGTGCGAGGGGGCAGTGCGGTGGGAAAGGGGCAGTGCGATGGAAGGGGCAGCGCGGTGCGAGGGGGCAGTGCAATGGGAAAGGGGCAGTGCGATGGAAGGGGCAGCGCGGTGCGAGGGGGCAGTGCGGTGGGAAAGGGGCAGTGCGATGGAAGGGGCAGCGCGGTGCGAGGGGGCAGTGCGGTGGGAGGGGCAGTGCGGTGGGAGGGGGCAGTGCGGTGGGAGGGGGCAGTGCGGTGGAAGGGGGCAGTGCGGTGGGAGGGGGCAGTGCGATGGAAGGGGCAGCGCGGTGCGAGGGGGCAGTGCGGTACGCGAGCGCGCGGCGTATGCGCGCCGGGCAGAATGCGGGCCAGGTCTCGGCCAAATCCGGGCCGAATCCGGGCCGAATCCGGGCGATGCGTGCGGCCGCACCTGCACGCGGGAGCGCATCCGAAAGCTCCGCCGCGAACTGCACGTACTCAAACCCGTCGGTCACGTCAACGACGATCTCGAGCAGGCCACCGGGAAGCAGCCGCCGCTCGCGGATCGCCTCGAGGCGCTTGCGCGGCAGCGCGACGGCGGCAGCGGCGGGAGAAGGGTTGGGCGCGTCCGCCCGCAAACGCGATGGCGCCAAGCTGGCGGTTGGCTCGACGCCGATGCGCCCGCCGCCACCGCCAGGCGTGGCGGCCGCAGCCTCGCCGTTACCGGTCGCATGGGCGGCGGGGGCCTCTGCCGGCGGCCGCGCGGTCGGCGTGCCCGCGGGAGCCGGCGCGAGGGCACGAGGCATGCCTGCAACTGGTAACACGGCGACGCTAACGCCGTGCGCAAAGGATGATGGAAATAGCGCGCTCGAACCCGCAGAGCCGCCGCTGAACGCGCGCGACGCCAAGCCGGCCGTCGCCGCCGAGCGGGTGCCGAGCGCGGCCGGAGGGCTTTGCGCGGCCAAAGGGCTGTGCACGGGCGTGCTGAACTGTGCGGGTAAGCACACATGCACGCTGCCGCCCACGTGCGCTGCCGCTGCGGACAGCGCCACCGGCGCGAGCAGGAGGGCGGCCGGCGCCGCGGGCGCGCGCTGCGTCCGCCGGTGCGCGCCGGCGGCGACGCCGGCGCCATGCCGCGGCGGCGCGTGGCGCAACGAGGCAGCGCGGCGCGGCGCGCTGTGCATGGGCGCACCCGCCCCGGCGAGCGCAACCAGCAGCGCGCCGATGGCCGCGCGCTCTCTGGCGACGCGGCCACGCCTGCACGCCTCGGACGGCCGCATCCGGCGTCGTGATGACCGCGCGTCAATAAATTGAACCGCGCGTCAATAAATTGAACCGGCACTCTGCTGACTGCCTCGGGGCTCGTGAGTACGGCTGGTGACATCGGGAGTCGGGACGCCCGTGATTCGCCGCCTCGCCTTCGCACGAGTGCGTGAAGCGTAACGCCGCCATCAGCATCAGCCGCCTTAGGCGCCCGCTTAGTTGGCATAGGCGGCGGGCCCCGGCCCGATGCTCAGCGCACGCTCGTCGAAGCGCTTGGACGTTGCGAACTTGAAGCTCGCCGACTTGAGATGCCGCCCGTCCGCCCGGCTGATCGCCTTGCCCGCGGTGCCAAAGCTCGAGTAAACGAGGGTTGGGCCGGGCATATCAGCCGCCTGCGTGCGCTTGCAGTGCTCGGCCGAGATGAAGAGGTTTGGCTGCGCCACGGGGCGCGTGGGGCGTGCGCGCGTCGGACGGCGCGCGCGGCGGCGCGCCGGCCGCGGCGCGTGCGCAGCAAGCCTCACGTGCGTGCGCGGGCCCTTCGGCACGCTGTGCGCGGGCTCACTCGTGCGCCGCGATAAGTGCTGCGGCCCGAATGAGGAGCGCAACTTGGTCTTCTTCGGCGCCTCTGCTTCCGTCATCCGTGGCTGGCGCCGCCGCGGCGCCGAAACGACTCCGTCCAATTTGAAAACTTCCCCCAAAAAACCGACGATTTAAGAAAGCGCCCCGCTCGTTTCTCCCACGATGGCGAGGGACGTCAACGACGTGGTGGAGGGCTTCGACCTTCGCGCGGCAAAGGAGCTCGCGCTTGCCAAGATGGGCGACGACTCCCCGCCCGCTTTCCGAGCTGCGGCGCGCCAGCCTCCGATCGACGCGCTCCTTCTCGCGCTCGCCGCATACTGCGCCGCATTCATCCGAAAGCTACGCGCGCGCCGCGAGCTCGACGCGGTGCAGGCGGACATGGCGCAGCGCGGCGGGCTGATGCGCGCGGGCTCGTCGCACGAGGGTGCTGACGCGGTGAGTGGTGCCACCGGCGCTGGCGGCGGCAGCGACGACGATGAAGACGACGACGATGACGTCAACGGCCGCGGCGACGCGGCGCGCGCGGCCGCGGAGAGCACGCTCGCGCAGCTCGAGGCGAGCCGGGTGGAGCTCGACGTGGCGGACGCCGAGGCCGCTGCCGCGCTCCGCACCGTCGGCACCGCATACGCCTCAGTGCTCGTCCGCGCGTCCGCGTCGGTGCAATCGCGAGGCGGCGGCGGCGGCGGCGGCGGCGACGGCCCATTCTTCGAGCGGCTTTACGCCTACTGCGCGCACGTGCTCAGAAGCGCCTTCGACCACCGCCACTGGCTGCAGGTGGACAATGAGCTCAGTCGGCTCTTCCGATCCTCGCACTTCAACGTTGCCGCGCGGCGCAATGGCGGCGAGCGGCCGCTGCTCCCTGCGCGAGAGCTCCACGCGCTCCGCACGTGCGCCGCGCGTCGCTCCATGCGCCGCGCGCGAGCAACGCGCACGGCATGTGTGGGTGGGTGGGTGGGTGGGTGGGTGGGTGGGTGGGTGGGTGGGTGGGTGGGGGTGGGGGTGGGGGGGAGGGGGGGGGGGGGGGGGGGGGGGGGGGGGGGGGGGGGGGGGGGCGTGGAGGTGGGTGTGTGTGTGGGGGGGGGGGGGGGGGGGGGGGGGTGTGCAGGTTCGGGGGTTTCTCGCGCTCGCGCATGTGCACAGAGCCACCGCCGCGTTGCTCAGTCCGCGGCTTCCCCCACCCCCCCCCCCTCCCCCCCCCCCCCCCCCATTCCCTTCCCTTCCCCCCTCCCCCCTCCACTGACTGGCGCAGTTCAACTGATGTTTTCATGCAGCAGGCAGCTGCGAGCGCGCAGCTCAGACGCGCGTCGGTGCGCGCGGTCGTCAGCGCGCGCTCGCCTGCGCTCGCCGCGTTGCTACCCACCACCGAGCAGAAGCTGCAGCAGGCCACCGAGGCGCACACGGCCGCGATCGCCGCCGCGAGGGTGCGCGCGCTGCGCGAAACCCGCCCGCGCGGCGTACGCGGCGTGCCCACCCGCGAAACCCGCCCGCGCGACGTACGCGGCGTGCCCACCTTTTGAAACCCGCCCGCGCGCGGACGCGCTCTGCAGGCGCGCGCCAAGGCGTCCGCCACCGCGCGCGCGGCCCCGGGGCGTGGACTGGCTGCCGCCCCCAGCGCGCGGAGCCGTGCGCCGGTCGTGCCCGCACGGCCGCACGCGCCGCGCGCGCCGCCCGCCGCGCGCGCGGGCGTCGGCGGCTCGTCGCGGCGCGCCTCGCTGCTCTCCGCGCGCGACGGTGGCGCGCGAGGCGCGGGCGATGGCGTGGGCACCGCCCCGGCGACGGGCGCGGCTGCAGACGCCGTGCGCACGATGGCCGCCTACACGCACGCGCTTGACGCTGAGACGGCTGAGGCGGATGGGCTCCATGACGGTGCGAGTGGGGATGGAGCGGACGACGGATTGGAGGAGCTGGGAAGCACGGATGACGCTGACGCGGTCGAGCTCGAAGCGCGCGGAACCGGGTTGGTCGGAGCTGCCGCGTTGATCGACGCGCAGCTCGAGGCCGAGTTCAGCGGCGCACAGCTTCACGCCAGCTAGCAGCCCTGCGACAGGGGGGGGGGGGGGGGGGGGGGGGGGGGGGGGGGGGGGGGGGGGGGGGGAGGGGGGAGGGGGGCTGTGCAAATCGCCCTTGATGCGGTGGAGATCCTGCCGCACGCACTGATCAGTGAGCGCAAACAGCCATCAGGCAGCCCTGGCGACAGGCTGTGCATATCGCCCTTGATGCGGTGGAGATCCTGCCGCTGGCACTGATCAGTGAGCGCAAACAGCCATCAGGCAGCCCTGGCGACAGGCTGTGCATATCGCCCTTGATGCGGTGGAGATCCTGCCGCTGGCACTGATCAGTGAGCGCAAACAGCCATCAGGCAGCCCTGGCGACAGGCTGTGCATATCGCCCTTGATGCGGTGGAGATCCTGCCGCACGCACTGATCAGTGAGCGCAAACAGCCATCAGGCAGCCCTGGCGACAGGCTGTGCATATCGCCCTTGATGCGGTGGAGATCCTGCCGCACGCACTGATCAGTGAGCGCAAACAGCCATCAGGCAGCCCTGGCGACAGGCTGTGCAAATCGCCCTTGATGCGGTGGAGATCCTGCCGCACGCGCTCCCAGTCACCGGCCTCAGCGTTGACCGCCGGCGAGGCACTGCGACGAGGCCGCGCGCTCAAAGCCGCGCGAAGCCAAGTCGGGCGTGGCGGGAGCCTCGCCGCTCGGCTGCTCGGCCAGACCACTGAGCAGAGCGCACGAAAGGCGCGCGGCCGGCAGCGTGCGTCTGACGAGCTCGAGCGCGCGCGAGCCCGAGAGCGTGCGCTGCGCGCGCGGGAATGGGGGAGGTGGGTGGTTGCAAAGGCGCGGCTCCGCTCGGCGCGCGGATGCGCGGCGAGCGCGCGCCGCCCTTGTGCGGGCCCCTGCTGCGCGCACATCCCCCCCCCCCCCCACCCCCCCCCCCCCCCCCCCCCCCACCCCCGTCAGACCCGCACGGCTGCACCCCACTCCGCCCCTCAGCTCGAGCGAGTGATGCGCGGCAGCGCCGGAATCCCCCAAAGTGGCGGGCGACACAAGCTCGGCAACTCGCGCGCGTACCGCCGGGCACACGCCTGCCAGCGCCGGCTCGCCCTCAACGCGGCGCCACGTCACCGGCGCGCCCCCTTGTCACCGGCTGTGCCACCGCCGAGGGCGCCAGGCCGTTGCTGTTGTAGAATTGTGCCCCACGTCTGCCGCGTGATTTGCTCCTGCGTCAAATTGAGCAGCCGCGCGCCACTGCGCGCTGCCGCGCCGAGCGCGGCGCTGGCGGCGGTCCCGGCCAGCATCGCGCCGGTGCCGCCGGCGCCCGCGCCTCGCCGCTCGGCGGCGTGCGCAAGCGCGTGCGCGTGCCACGCGCCGTTGTGTGCGGCGCCGAGGCTGCGCGCCAAGTGATCGTTGCGCGCGCGGCCGCGCGAGCCAAAGCCGAGGCGCCGGCGAGCGTGGGGTTGGCGAACGCTCGGTCAGAGCGCGCGGCGCCTCGCATGCCACGCGCGGCGCAGCGGGGACGCACGCAGGCGCGCGCACCTGGCGGGCACCAACCCGTCGCCGCCGGACGCGGAGCTGCGCAGCGACGTTGGCGCGCGAGCACCGGTGGCGGCGGCGCCGCCGCTGTGCTGCTGTGCGACAATCTCCTTCGAGATCTTCTTGAGCGTCGCGCGGCCCCAGACGGGTTCGTCACTTTCGGACATATCGGCGCCGTCCACTGTCGAGACAACGGGGCGCATGCTCGGCAGGTCGACGCGCTGCGGCGCAAAAGCGGCAAGGCCGCGCCCCGTCATCGTGCCGCTGTTCGTTTCGTCGAACGGTCCAACAGAAACGGTATGGGTATATGGGTACTGAATACGGATACTTGAAAAACATGCCAGAACGTTGGTACCCATATGGGAGGAGGTCTTCAAGACCTTTCGCGCGGTGACATCGCAATCACGCCGGAGGCCGCTCGCGGCGGCGCTGCTTGTCGCGACGGAGCGGGGTGGCAGCAACGCGTTCACTGAGAGCGGCACGCCGGCACACCGCGAGGCGGCAGCACGCTATGAGACTCCCGCAATCGGAGGCTGCGCAAACGTGGTCCTCACGACCTCACCGTCGGTGATTGGCGTGTCGGCACGGCTGACGTCGCACGCGTGTGCGATGCCCAGCCGTGTGGCACTTGGATCGACGGCGCGCGCTGTCGCAAAGCGCGCGAGCGGCTCGGCTGCCGAACCAGGTGGGCGCCTGGGTGGGCGGAGGCCGGTCTGGATCGTGAGTGGCCGACCGAGCGTGGAGCACGGGTACGGCGGCAGCCGGCAGCCGCATAACGTAGGCGTGCTCACGCTGCCACGCTGCTAGAAAAATGATGTGACCCCGGCTCGGCTTTGGGCGGACGCGGAGTCGCGGACGCGGGGGTCGCGTGTCACCTACCCATCCTTCCGCTTGCAGAGTCGCTTGACGTGCACGTGTCGATTTTGAAATTCGAACGTCCTCCGCGGCCATGTTCGTGCTGCTCCTCGTCGCGCCCGCGCTCGGGACGGTCAACTGCCCGAACGGCGGCGTGTGCGACCCCAATCACTGCCTGGGCGGAAGTGCGTCTCGCGTCCACCCACGCGCCTCGCCGCGCAGCCCGACGCGGTGCTCACGCGGCGCGCCGCGCGCCGCCGCGCCGCCCCGCGCCCAGTCGCCGAATGCTGCTCGGACGGCAGCGTCTGCCCCGGGCACACGTGCGACAAGTGCCAGTGCCAAAAGTGCGGCGACACGGGCCACGATTCCAAGGACTATGATGCGGCGAGCGCGCTCACGAGGTGCCCCGGCAGCGCGTCCGCCTTTTGCCAGCCCGACCTTTGCATCGGCGGCACGGCGATGTGCTGCCCGTCGGGCGCTGTCTGCCCCGGCTCGACATGCGCGACGTGCGAGTGCCCCGATTGCTCGATGACGTCGTCCGACGGCATGACGACGTCGATCGCGCACCCAGGCGGCGTGGGCGGCCCCAAGTGCGCGCGCGCGCGGCGCACGCGCGCCTGCCGCGCGGACCTGCCTCCCGGACCTGCCGCGCGGAGCGTTTGCGCACGCGTCGCGTGGCCGCCCGCGCCCATTACGCCCGTGGCCTTTCGTGGCGGTTGCCCCATTCCCGATGGCCGCGCGCAGGTACGACGACTCGTCGCGCCTCTCGACCTGCGCCAACTCGGCGGCGACGTGCGACCCGGACAACTGCGCGAACGGCATCGCCGAGTGCTGCGCCGACGGCACCGTCTGCCCCGGCCACGTGTGCGAGCAATGGTGCGGCGCGCAGCCCACTGGAAGGCGGGTGGGGGGGGGGGGGGGGGGGGGGGGGGGGGGGGGGGGGGGGGGGGGGGGCGATATGGTGGCGGCGCGAAGCCGGCGCGCCGCGCGCCGCGCTGCGCAAAGGCCGAACGCGCCGCGCTGCGCCGCGCCGCGCCGACCCCCGCCGCCACCGCGCGCCCACCCGCCTGTCCGCCGCGCCAGCCAATGCCCGGACTGCACCGTACGCCCGCGCACGCACGCGCTGGCTCCCAAGCCCGTCGCGTCCGCGGCGGCACCGGCGCGCGCGACGGGCGGCGGTAGCGGGCCGTGGGGTTCGCCGATGGACCCGTGTAACGGCTGCGCCTTCTGCGACCGCGCCGAGTGCGCGCGCTGCGGCGCGTGCGACGCGGGCAAGATTGGCGCGCGCTTCGGCGGCGGCGGCGGCAAGGCGACAGGTGTAACGGCGGGTGTAACGGCAACCGCCGCCTCGATCCCGGCTGACGCGTCTCTCCCCCTGCTCGCCACTGAGCGCGATGGGCACGGCCTCGGCGCACCGGCGGCGGCCGGGCGTCGCATCGGCACTCGCGTGGCCGTTGCCGCGCTCGCGCTGGGCGCAGGCGGGCTCGCGCTCGTCGCGCTCGTCTCGTTTGGCCCGCGCGCGGCGGCGGTGCTCGTGCACACGCGGCGCGTGAGGGCGGCGGTGTCGCGCGCCGGCGGCGGCGTGGAGGGCGGCGCGGAGGGCGGGCTCGAGCGCAGCCTGATCGGAGCGGACGCGCAGTTTGAGGAGGGCGGTGGCACTGGCGGGGGCGAACGCGCGCAGTAACGTGCGCGCACGCCCCCGCGCGGTGCCCTAGCCCTCGCCCTCAGGGCCCTCGCGCGCGAGCCGCGAAATGGCCCGCCGCCGCCAATGGGTCAAAGAGCGCCCCACCGCATAGCCACGCCGCGCACCTGGTGACAGGTCTCGCCGTGCGCTGCTGCGATGTGGTGGGCTGTGCTCGATTGCTTGGCCGTCGAGTCCGATGGTGTCCGGCCTTGTGCATGGCGCTGCTTGAGCTGCTCCTCCAAGTCCGGCGACCTCGTTCGGCCCCGCCGTTCGCGCGCGCCGCTCAGGCGCCGGCCATCCGTGTCAGTCTGTCCACGCTCCACGCTTGCCGATGGGGGCGTGTCTGCTCCCGCGAACCATCCACAGTCAGCAGTCAGCGGTCCCCCTCTCACCGCTTTCCAGTGTCCAACTCCAAGTCCTTGTCTGAGACCGGTGGAGAGTTTTCTTGCGCGTTGTGACGTAACGGTGGGTGTCACAGCAACAACCCCGACCCGAAAATGGAGCGACGGCACGGCGCGGAGTTCCACTCGGCCGGCGCGAACGCGGCGCGCGCTCCCGACCCGCTCGTTGGCAGCTCGTGCGTCGTCTCCGATCCGGTGGCGGCGCGGCTCGCCGTGCCGTTCGCCGGTGCGCGCGCGCCGCAGACGCTGCCTCCACCCGCGACCGCGCAGCGGCTGGCCGCCGCGACGCGCGCCGACGGCCGCGGCCCGACTGCTGCGCTCACGCCGCTGCGCGGCAGCGCGCCCTTCGTATCGAGCGCGGAGGGCTTGCCGCAATCCTCCGCCACGGATGACCGTGGTTTGCTCGCGCGCGGGGCCATTGCCGGCGGTTGGGTCGGCGGTACGGCCGCCAGGCCGGCCGCCGGCGCGTGCGCGCCCGCGCCGGGCTTCGGCTTTGCGACGCATGCGCCGGTCGCGCCCGCCGCCGCGTCGTCGCTCGAGATGGTCGCGTGGCTCAAGCTCGCCGTCGACCGCCAGCGCGTGCGCATCGGCCCGCCGCTTGACCGTTATGTCGCGGCCGCGGCCGCGGCCGAGCCCGCGTCGCCTCGCCGCGGCGCACAGCCGCAGCCGCCGGCGCTCGGCGACGCGCTGCTCGCGACGGCGCGTCGGATGGTGGCGCGCATCCCGTTCGCCGGCGATGTGAGCGCGCACACCGCGATCGGGCTCGGCGCCGCCGCCGGCGTGGCGGCCGACGCGGGCGGCTGCTGCGGCGTTCCGGGCGGTCCGGGCGATGCGCTTGGCGAGGTGATCGTGCGCCTCTTCTTGCACGCGCTGGGCAATATCCTCGTCGCGGAGGAGGCGCGCCTTGCCACCGGCCCCGCTGCGTGCGCGTGCGTACTGCGCAACGAGCGCTTCTGCGCCGCCACGCTGCTCTGCGCGGCGGAGTGCGTTGTGTGCGCACACAACGCGACGCCCCTCATGTTTCCCGCGCTTCTCGCACCGCTCGGTGTACAGCCCTACGACCTGCTCAAGGTGCGCCTCAACCCCCCCCCCCCCCCTCCCCCCTTTCCATTCCATTCCATTCCATTCTATTTCGCGACGTCGCTTGGCTCACCCCCCCCCCCTTCCCTTCCCCCTTCCCTTCCCCCCCCCCCCCCCCCCTTCCCTTCCCCCTTCCCTTCCCCCTTCCCTTTCCATTTTGCCCTGTGCGCAGGTGCTCGATTCCTTCGTGCGCGCAGAGGCGCCGCCCCCGCCCCTGCGCGCACACCTGCACCGCGTCGAGGTATCGCTGCTCGAGCAGCGCGTGTGGTGCGATGGGTCCGCCCTCTTCTCCCTCCTCGCGCACCAGCCGCACGAGGCGGCGGCACCCGGACATGTGCCGGCGGCACCCGGACATGCGCCGGCGGCACCCGGACATGCGCCGGCGGCACCCGGACATGCGCCGGCGGGATTCAGATGCGGCGGCGGGGCCGACGGCGCGGGCGCGCGCGCCAACGGCGGCGTTGAGGGCATTGCGGGCGGTGGTACGCACGGCGTGGCTCTGTGTGAGATGGGCGGTGGTACGCACGGCGTGGCTCTGTGTGAAATGGGCGGATTGGCCCTCTTCTGGCGCAAGGTGATCTACCTGGCAGCAGCCCGACTCCATGCGCTTTGCGCACAGCTCCACTCGCCACATTCGCACCTGCAGCATAGCTGGCGTGTGCTCAAGGATGTGCGCGCGAGAGCGCCCAGCGGCACGCACCTGCGCCCGCCCTGCCCCTTCCCCCCCCCCCAGCTACTGCGCAACCAGACAGGTCCCCCCATCCCTCCCCATTCCCCCTCTCCCCCCCCCCCCCCCAGCTACTGCGCAACCAGACAGGTCCCCCCATCCCTCCCCATTCCCTCCCCCCCCCTCCCCCCCCAGCTACTGCGCAACCAATCAGATCTCCCCATCCCTCCCCCCCCCCCCCCCCCCCAGCTACTGCGCAACCAATCAGATCTCCCCATCCCTCCCCATTCCCCCTCCCCCCCCCCCCCCAGCTACTGCGCAACCAATCAGATCTCCCCATCCCTCCCCATTCCCCCCCCCTCCCCCCCCCCCCAGCTACTGCGCAACCAATCAGATCTCCCCATACCCCCCCATACCCCCCCCCCCCCCAGCTACTGCGCAACCAATCAGATCTCCCCATCCCTCCCCATTCCCCCCCCCTCCCCCCCCCCCCCAGCTACTGCGCAACCAATCAGATCTCCCCATACCCCCCCATACCCCCCCCCCCCCCCCCCCCCAGCTACTGCGCAACCAATCAGATCTCTCCATACCCCCCCATACCCCCCCATCCCCCCCCCTCCCCCCCCCCCCAGCTACTGCGCAACCAATCAGATCTCCTCCGATCGCGCCACCTCGACCAGCTCACCCTCTGCGCTGTCTACGGCGTGGGCAAGGCGCAGGGCCTCGCGCTCACCTTCCGCGCAATCGTCGACGCGTACAAGCGGCTGCCCCACGCCACGAGTGCCGTCTTCAGCGACGTGTCCATGATGCCGCTCAGGCCACACGCCCAACCCGCGCAGCCCGCCGCGCGCACGGCGCCCGGCGTGTCAGGCGGCGTGGGCGCGTGCCGCGGTGACATCATTGAGTTTTACAACCGCCTCTTCCTGCCCGCGGCCAAGGCGTTGCTCCTGCAGCCGCCGAGCGCCGAGGCCGCCGCCATGCCCGCACCCTCCCCGCACGGCGCGGCCACTGGCCTCGCCCACGCGGAGGGCCATACGCCGCCATGGATTTTGGCTCAGACGATGGCGGCCATCGTTGGCGAGCAGCCGCCTGCCCGCGTGCCGCCTCCGCCCACGGATCGCGCGCAGCTGCCGTCGGTGCACGCGCTGCTTGCCGCTGGGGGCCAACGGCCGTTGCGTGCGCATGGCGGCCCAATTGACACACGCGGCAGCTCGGCCGTTGGCTCGCCCCCCCGCCGCGTGGGTGCGGGGGCGAGCCAACGGGCGCACGATGGCGGCCACGATGGCGGCCACGATGGCGGCCTCTACGCCCACACGCGCGTGGGCGCGGGTGCGTCGCAGGTCAGCCGCTGCGCGCGGCGGGCGGGCGCTCGCACGAGCTCATCCCCCTTCCCCCCCCCCCTCCCCTCATTTTGCCGCCCCCTCCCGCCCCCCCCCCCTCCCTCCCTCCTCGCACGAGCTCACTTCCCCATTTTGCCGCCCTTGCAAAGTTGCGAGCGCCTCTGGGTTCTCTCACGCGCTCCCTCCCCCCCTCCCCCCCCCCCTCCCCCCCCCCCCCTTCCCACCCCCTCCCCACCCCCTCCCCTTGCATGGCAGGAGCTGGCGTCAGCCGCCCCCGCTGATTGTGCGTTCACCCCGCGCACACGCACGCTCTATTGCTTTGGCACCTCGCCCGCCCTCGAGCTGCTCAAGTTGAATCGCAGAGTGAACGGCTTGCCCGACCTGCCCGAACCCAAGCGCAGGCCGCCCCAGCCGCATCCTTCTTCCTCCATTGCCCTTGCACGCCAGCAGGCAGCGAGAGCCGCCGCTTTTGCCGCGGCCAGGGCGGCGCTGGGGGCCACCGCTCGCCCACACGCCGCGCCGCGCGGAGAGAGCGAAGGTGCCGACCCCGACGTCGGCATGGCAGGCGACGCGCGCGCGCCGCCGCCGCGCGCGCTCGCGGCGTGCACGCAGCCGCCCGCCGTGGCACCCGCGGCGTTGCGGCCGGCGGTGCTCGTCCCGCCCGCTGCGCCGCCAGCCGCCTGCGTGGCGTGTGGCGCGCAGGCGGTGGCCAAGCGGCCCGCCGCCGCCATCGCCGTGCCCGCTGCTCCCATGGGCGGCGTGCCTATGAGCGGAATGGTGCAGTGCGCGGCTTTGGACGGAGCTCTACCCGAAGCGAAGCACGCGTGCGTCGATTTGACGGCAGTTACCCGCTGCGCAGAGGTCACGGTGACGCTGCAACACCCCCCCCCCTCCCCCCCCCCCCTCCCCATCCCCAAACGTATCTCCGCACCCTGCGCGGATGTGCGCTGCGACGCCATGCTCCCTCTCCCGCTGATTGTCGTTACCCCCCTCCCCCTTCCCCCTTCCCCTCCCCCTTCCCCCCTTCCCCTCCCCCTTCCCCTTCCCCCCGTCCTCCCGCGAGCGCAGCGACCGGCCGACGCCGCGCCGTCCGCGCTCGCAGCGGCAGCCGCCGCCGCCGCCGCGGCCGCAGCTCTTGGCGCCGCCGTCCCGCTCGAGAGTGCCGGGGCGACGGCATCGCCATTGCTACCGAGCGGCAGTTTGCAGGGCGGCGGCGACGGCGAGGCGGACGACGACGACGACGACGACGACGACTCAAACTTGTTTCACGAGCTCGATTCGGAGCTGCACTCGGACGATGGGGATGAGCTGGACGACGAGATCGACGACTGAAAACATGGGCTGCGCGGTCCAACCCCTCCGGAGTTGTTCAGTCTGTCACTGTGACCCTCTGACTGTACTCTCTAATGACTCGCGACTCACCCGAGAGACACCTCGTCCGCCATCGCCGCCGCCATGCTGGCGTCTCGCGTGTTCGCGCGGCGCGCCGCGCTGCGCGGCGCGGCCGCGCACACGCACGGCTGCACGCGCGCGCCCGCGGCGCGGCGAGCTGCCAGCACGGCTAATCAGCCCGGCTGGCTGAGCGCCCGCGGCTTTGCGAACGCGGCCGCCGCTGGCGCGGGCGGCGCGCGCGCCGGCGGGCGCGGCTCGCAGCCGCGCTGGGATAACGAGACGCTGGGCGCGGCGTGCGCGGGCGTGGCGATCGTGTGCCTCGGCTTGTCGTACGCGGCGGTGCCGCTCTACCGCATGTTCTGCCAGGCCACCGGCTACGGAGGCACCGTCCGCACGGGCAAGGACGGCGGTGGCGACGCGAACGCGCGCTACGCAAACCTCCCGGCCGATCCCACGTCGCTCGCGCGCAACCGGCCGATCCGGATCACGTTCAACACGGACATGGCGGCCAACCTGCCGTGGCGCTTCAAGCCCACCCAGCCGCACGTCACCCTCCGTGCAGGCGAGACGGCGCTCTGCTTCTTCCGCGCGACCAACCTGTCCGACGAGCCGATCGTCGGCGTGGCGACCTACAACGTGACGCCGATGCGCGCGGGGCAGTACTTCAACAAGGTACGGCGCGCGGCGCGCACTGTGCGGCAGTGAGCGCGGCGATGGCGCGCGCGCGAGACGTGGGCCCTCCCCCCCCCCCCCCCCCCCTCTTTCTGTCAATTGCGGCGCGGCGCCCTCACGCCGTTGCGTGGCACACGCGCCGCCAATCGCGCCCTGCGGCCTCAGGTGCAATGTTTTTGCTTCGACCAGCAGCGGCTGCTGCCAAACGAGTCGGTGGACATGCCGGTCTTCTTCTACATCGACCCGGACTTTTTGGAAGACCCAAACATGGCTGGCATCAACACGCTCACGCTCTCGTACACCTTCTTCCGCGCCGATCGGGAGACGCATCGGCTGCCAGAGTACCTGCAGGGGCAGGAGCCCGGCGCGCGGCTGCACAACCCGGCGCCGGCTCCGCCGCTCCCCGCCGCCGCGTGAGGCCCTGTGGCTGAGAGTGAGGCACGCGGCAGAGAGATTGTAGTGTAGTGCGGTCGCACCCAAGCTCGGCGTCGTCCGCGCGCACCGCGATGCGGCGGGCATCGCGGTCGGGCGCCCGACCGAGTCGGCCATGCTGCCCGTCTCTCCTCTCCCAAAAAGGGGCAGCAGCTTTTTCTCGACAACGTTCTTTCTGCCGCCTTCCCAAACGACGAATCCAGTGATGCGTGCCGGCCAATCGAGGATTGCGCGGCTCGGCGCCGCGCCGGCGCGCGCGCTGCTCGTGCTCGCGTGCTGCGCGGCGTGCACGAGCGCGCACGCGCACCGGCCGACGCCGCTGCGACGATATCGCCCATTCGCGATCGCGCCAACGCCGTGCCGCCGGCGCGCGTGCGGGCTGGTCGCGCGCGCGGGCGAGCCGCCGGCGGGCGAGCCTGGGCGCGCTGTGCCGCGCGCGCGCAGCGCGCCGCGCCGTTTCGCCTCCGCGCTCGGCCGTGCGTCGACGGAGCTGCTCCCCGTCTGGATCTTGGTAGCCGCGCTGCTCGCGCTGAAGTGGCCGTGGCTGTTCGCGTGGTTTGGCGGCGGCTACTACACGGCGGGGCTCGGCGCGATGATGCTCTCGACGGCGCTGACGCTGCGCGCGGCGGACTTTGCGGACGTGTGGCGCGATGGGAAGCGCGCCATCGCCGCCGGCGCCGCGATGCACGTGCTGCTCAAGCCGCCGCTCGCGCTCGGCCTCGCGCGCGCGCTCGGCCTCTCGCCGCCTGCGCTCGCCGGTCTCGTGCTGCTGGCGGCGGCGCCGGGCGCACAGTCGACGTCGGTGGCGGTGCTCCTCGCGCGGGGCAACGTCGCGCTCTCCGTGTGCATCGTCACGCTGCTCAACCTGAGCGCCTTCGCCACCACGCCCCTCTTCACAAAGGCCCTCGGCGGCGGCGCGACCGTCTGCGTCTCCGCGGCGGCGATGAGCCGCACGACGGTGCAGGTCGTGCTCGCGCCCATCGTCGTCGGCCTGCTCGTCAACGCGCTCTTCCCCGCCGTGCGCAAGCGCGCCGCGACCGTCGGTCCGCGCGTCGGTTCGGTGCTCGCCACCCTCTTCGCGGGCTCGGGTACGTCGCTGATCGCGCCCGCCTTTGCCACCGTCACGCCCGCGCTGCTCGTCGCCGTTGGCGCCTTCCACGCGGGCGGCTCGCTGCTCGGTTGGCTCTTCGGCCGCCTCGCCCGACTCAAGCCCGACGACACGCGCGTGCTCGCCATACTAGGTGCGCGCGCCCGCGCGCGCGCGCGCGCGCCGCTTGCGCGCCTGCGCCTACGCCGCGCCTACGCCGCGCCTACGCCGCGCCGCTCCGCGCGCGCTGCGCGCCGCGCGTGGTGCAGGCGGGATGCAAAGCTCGTCGCTCGCCTTCCTCCTCGCGACGCGCCACCTGCCCGACATGATGGGGTCGGTGCCCGCAGCCATCTCCGTCTCGACGATGCTGCTCTGGGGGATGACGCTCGCCGCGGCGATGACGCAGAATGATAGGCGCGCTGCGGGCGGCGAGCGGCACCAACCGGCAGCGCCGGTCGTGTGACCGAGTGCTGCTGCCATCTTGTTCCACTCGTGCAGACCCTTGACCGTGACACCCCATCTGCAACTTCCCGTCAACTCCGCTCCGATGAGGCCCCCACTGCGCAGCCCCCTCGCACGTTGAGCGCAGCGGTTGGGGCTTCAGCCCCTCTCTCAGTCTCGGCCTCAGTCAGTCTCGTCAGCTCGCGAGTTGGGCGGCCCGCACGGGCTCGCCCTGCTCAGCTCAGCCCCGCCGGGTGCGGCACTCGCGGCCAGACGGGCGCGCCGTCCGGCGCGAGCGCGTTCGCCTCGTCGTCGGTGAGGAGGAAGAGCGTCGGGAACTCGACGACGACGCAGCCGCGCAGCGCGGCGCCGAGCGGGGCGGCGAGCGGCAGCGCGAAAAAGCCGCGCAGGTCGGAGCGCGCGCCCTCGTCGCGCAGCAGCAGCGCCAAGCCCGGCGCGGCGGCCGCGGCGGGCGCGTCACCCACGCGCCCGTCGGCTGCCTCGGCGCACGGCAGGCGCGCGCGCGCCGTGCGCGCCTCCTCCGCGTCGAGGCCGCCCACGTAGCGCGAGAGGCGGTGGCGCTGCACAACGGCGCTCATCGTCGGCAGCGGCACGCCGCTCGCGCTCCCGCTGTCGCCCGCCTCGCCCGCGCTGTCGACCGCGCGCCTCTCCGCCGCGCCGTGCGTGCGCGCCTCAACGGTGTCACGTAACAGCCGTAACAGCGTCACCGACTCGGGCGCGCGCTCCGCGACAAGTGTGAGGGAGAGCGCACACACCTCAACCTGCACGCGCCAGTGAATCGCGCCCGACGGCCCACCGCGCGGGCTTGCGCCGCGCGCGCCGTCGCCTCCGCCTTCCGCCCGCCCGCCCAACGCCGCGGTCGGATCGGCGCTCGCGGGCGCGCCCTCGCCGCCCTCGCCCGCCGCGCTGCACACCGCGCGCCCGTGTGCCGTGCCAACGTCGGCGCCGCCGCCACCGCGGCCGCCGCCGCTGCGGCCGCCGCCACCGCGGCCGCCGCCGCGCCCTCCGCGGCTGTGCCGCTCGGGCACAAAGCGCGACGTGTTCGCGGCCGCGCGGCTCATGCCGGACGCCATCAGCCGGAGGTGGATGCCGCGTGCCGTCGCGGCGCGGAGGAGCGCCGCGCGCGCGGCCGAGAGCGGCGTCGCGACGAGCCCCGTCGGATGGCCGATGCTCCGCCCACGCCCGCGCGCGCCACGCCCGCCGCCGCGCGCGCCACGCCCGCCGCGCGCGACGGCAGCGGCGGCGTCGCGCTCGGCCTCACGCCGCGCGGCCTCGACAGACCGGCCGGCCTCCTCGAGGAAGCGGTAATCGCTGAGCAGCAGCGCGTCATCAAAGTGCGGGAGCGACGAGTAGCGCGCGACATCGCGCTTGCCCGAGCAGCCGGGCGGCGCCGTCTTGTGCGCCGCGACGCAGCGGGCGGAGCAGGTGCGCACCTCGCACCGCGGGCAGCGGTAGCGCGCCTCCGCCTGCGCACATACCGCGCACGCCACCTCCGCGCGCGCGCGCTTGGCCGACGGCGGGCTCTCGCTCAGCATGGCGGGCATCAATTTAGCCCCGGGCCAATCAAAACCGAGCGGAAAAATCTCACCGCCGAGGGGGAATCGGAGCGCGTCCGACCCGCCCCTCGCGCGTGAGATGGCGGCCGACAACACCAACGGGCACTCAAACGGGCGCTCGAACGGGCACTCGAACGGGCATGCGAATGGGCACGCGTCCAGCGGCGCCAGCCGCGCCCCCGAGCCCGTGACCGCCTGGATCCGCTTCGTCACGTACATCCTGGAGGCACGCGCGCCGAGCGGCGCCGAGCGAGCGCGTGGCGAGGCCTTGAGCCACCCTCGCGCGCTCCGCGTAGGCCGGGCGCCTGGCTCTCAGGCGCTGTGCGCGTGGGTCGCGCGTTTTGAGCCGCACGCCTCGTCGCGCACTCCGAGCCGCGCGCTCACTCGCGCCGCGCCTCCCCTCGCACGCACGCCGTGCCACCGATGCCCGCCGCGTTTGGCCGACTCGCGTGCCTCCGCCGCCGCGTTCCCTCGCCGCGCGGCGCGCAGGAGCACCGCGGCAAGATCAACTTCTTCATCGTGCTCCCCATCTCCTTCCTCTGCGATGTGGTCTGGTCGTGGCGCGACTGGTACTACGAGACCTTCTGCACCACGCCGCACCTGCACGGCCAGCGCGTCGCCGAGGTGCAGCGCCAGGTGTGCGCGCAGCGCCGCACGCAGCGCCAACGCGCCTGCAGGCGCGGCCACCGCGCGGCTGAGCGGCCAGCGCGGCCACCCGGCGCAGGGGCCGCGCGGGCGCGGGCGGGGAGAGCGCACAGAGCCCGGGAGGGGGGGGGGGGGGGGGGGGGGGCAAATGGCACCCCCGCCAGCTGAGAGGGGGGCGGCACCCACAGCCAATGAGAGGCGCGCGGGCTGCCTGATGCCCCACCCCTCGGGGCAGACATTGGAGCAGGCGTGGTAGACGTTGGAGCAGGCGTGGCGGCGTGGCAGACGTTGGAGCGGGGCGTGGCGGCTGGCCTCGTCCGCATCTCACCGCACCGCCGCCCCGCCCCTCCGCCGACTGCGCGGCGCCACCGCCGTCGCCGCCGCCGTGCCGCGCCGTCCGCCGCCGCGCAGGTGCGCGAGTGGCGGGCGCGCAAGGACGCGGGCGAGGAGGTTGGCAAGATGTGCACCGACCGCAAGCCTTTCCTCACGATGGGCCCGGCGACTCGCACCTTTAAAAAGGAGTGCCGCAAGATCAAGTGCTCCGACATGTGTGACATCCTCAAGGTGGACCACGAGGCGATGACCGTCACGTGCGAGCCCCTCGTCAACATGGGACACATCACGCGCGCGCTGCTCCCGATGGGGTGCGGCGCACGCACAGTCGGCCGCCAGCCCGCCGAGCGCGTCCGCTTGCCCGCCTCCGTCCGCCTGCCCTCCCCCTTCACCCATTCCATCCCATCCCATCCCTTCTCTCTTCCCTTTTCCCTTCCCATCCCTTCCCTCCTTTTGAAAAAAGGTACGCGCTCAAGATTCAAATCGAGATGGAGGACCTGACGATTGGCGGCCTCTCGATGGGGCTGGGGATGGAGACCAACTCGCACCGTTTTGGCCTCATCCAGGAGGTGCGCGCTGCTGTGCCCCCCCCCCCCCCCCCCCCCCCGAATCCCCCATCCCAAGCTCTATCCGGGGGGCAAGCCAGTCAGTATCCAGCCAGTCAGCCAGTCAGCCAGTCAGCAGCTCGGGTCGACTTTGGCCGCTCGCATGGCACTCATCCCCCACCCCCCCCACCCCCCACCCCCTCTCTTGCTGTCCCAGACGATCCGCGCATATGACGTCGTCCTCGCGTCGGGCGAGCTGGTGCACTGCACGCGCGACAACGAGCATGCGGCCCTCTTCGGCGTGATGGCGTGGAGCTGCGGCACGCTCGGCTTCCTCGTTGCTGTCGAGGTGAGGGAGGGAGGGGGGGGGGGGGGACACGCAGTGTGCGTCACCGTTTGGCCCTGACACCCCCCCCCCCCCCCCCCCCCCCTACCCCTCGCCCCATTGGGTGTGTAGGTTGAGATCGTCAAGGTGAAGCCCTACGTGCGAGCGACCTACCTGCCGTGCTTTACGCTGCAAGAGCACTGCGCGGAGATGAAACGCCTGTCCCTGCTGCCCGAGGGGCAGACGCCGCCGTGAGCGCAGCCCACTGCCCCCCCTGCCACCACCCGCCCCCCCCCCCGCCCCCCCCTGCCCACCCCTGCCCTCCCCTGCCCCCCCCCCCCCCCCCCTGCCCCCCCTGCCCCCCACACCGCCCAGCGCACGCGCGGGAGCCGCGCGCGTGCGCGTGGGCATGCGCGCACACGGCGCCGCCCCCCCCCCCCCCCCCCCCCCCCCCCCCCTTCTTTCCGCAGCTACCTCGAGAGCACCGTGTACGGCAAGGACCGCGCAGTGATCCAGTGCATCGAGTTTGTCGACATCAGTTGGCGCGAGTGGCTCTTTGAGGTGAACTCGTGCAACCTGTGGTTTAAGCCCTACTACTACAAGTGGTCCGCGCGCGCGAGGGCGCGCGCCGCGCTGCTGTGCGTGGCTTCCCACGCGCCGAGTCCCCTTTCCCGTCCCTTTCCCTTCCCTCCCCTTCCCTTCCTTTGCTTTCTTTCCCGTCCCCTTTCCCCTCCCCTCCCCTGCCGCGCACGCGCTGCCGCGTGCGCGCGCAGGGTGGAGGGCGCGTTCGAGCGGACCAACCGCGCGACGGGCAAGCCCGGCTTCAGCGAGATCCTGCCGATCAAGCATTACTACCACCGGTGTGTGGCGCGGGGTGCTGCTACGCTCTTAGGCTGTGGCCAAGGGGGGGGGGGGGGGGGGGCAGCACTGCAGCGCTCTTACGCTGCTACGCTCTTACGCTGTGGCCAAGGGGGGGGGGGGGGGGGGGGGGCAGCACTGCAGCGCTCTTACGCTGCTACGCTCTTACGCTGTGACCAAGGGGGGGGGGGGGGGGGGGGGGGCAGCACTGCGGCGCTCTTACGCTGCTACGCTCTTACGCTGTGACCGGGGGGGGGGGGGGGGGGGGGGGGCAGCACTGCGGCGCTCTTACGCTGCTACGCTCTTACGCTGTGGCCAAGGGGGGGGGGGGGGGGGGGGCAGCACTGCGGCGCTCTTACGCTGCTACGCTCTTACGCTGTGACCAAGGGGGGGGGGGGGGGGGGGGGGGCAGCACTGCGGCGCTCTTACGCTGCTACGCTCTTACGCTGTGACCAGGGGGGGGGGGGGGGGGGGGGCAGCACTGCGGCGCTCTTACGCTGCTACGCTCTTACGCTGTGGCCAAGGGGGGGGGGGGGGGGGGGGCAGCACTGCGGCGCTCTTACGCTGCTACGCTCTTACGCTGTGACCGGGGGGGGGGGGGGGGGCAGCACTGCAGCGCTCTTACGCTGCTACGCTCTTACGCTGTGACCGGGGGGGGGGGGGGGGGGGCAGCACTGCGGCGCTCTTACGCTGCTACGCTCTTACGCTGTGGCCAAGGGGGGGGGGGGGGGGGGGGGCAGCACTGCGGCGCTCTTACGCTGCTACGCTCTTACGCTGTGGCCAAGGGGGGGGGGGGGGGGGCAGCACTGCGGCGCTCTTACGCTGCTACGCTCTTACGCTGTGACCGGGGGGGGGGGGGGGGGGGCAGCACTGCAGCGCTCTTACGCTGCTACGCTCTTACGCTGTGACCGGGGGGGGGGGGGGGGGGGCAGCACTGCGGCGCTCTTACGCTGCTACGCTCTTACGCTGTGGCCAAGGGGGGGGGGGGGGGGGGCAGCACTGCGGCGCTCTTACGCTGCTACGCTCTTACGCTGTGGCCAAGGGGGGGGGGGGGGGGGGGGGGCAGCACTGCGGCGCTCTTACGCTGCTACGCTCTTACGCTGTGACCAAGGGGGGGGGGGGGGGGGGGGGGGGGGGCAGCACTGCAGCGCTCTTACGCTGCTACGCTCTTACGCTGTGACCGGGGGGGGGGGGGGGGGGGGCAGCACTGCAGCGCTCTTACGCTGCTACGCTCTTACGCTGTGACCGGGGGGGGGGGGCAGCACTGCGGCGCTCTTACGCTGCTACGCTCTTACGCTGTGGCCAAGGGGGGGGGGGGGGGGGGGCAGCACTGCGGCGCTCTTACGCTGCTACGCTCTTACGCTGTGACCAAGGGGGGGGGGGGGGGGCAGCACTGCAGCGCTCTTACGCTGCTACGCTCTTACGCTGTGACCAAGGGGGGGGGGGGGGGGGGGGGCAGCACTGCGGCGCTCTTACGCTGCTACGCTCTTACGCTGTGGCCAAGGGGGGGGGGGGGGGGGGCAGCACTGCGGCGCTCTTACGCTGCTACGCTCTTACGCTGTGGCCAAGGGGGGGGGGGGGGGGGGGGCAGCACTGCGGCGCTCTTACGCTGCTACGCTCTTACGCTGTGGCCAAGGGGGGGGGGGGGGGGGGGGGCAGCACTGCGGCGCTCTTACGCTGCTACGCTCTTACGCTGTGACCGGGGG
>JAGTXO010000076.1:27500-116763 GCA_019448385.1 Diacronema lutheri
AGCGCAGGGGTTCGGGTTAGCCTGCGGCTGGGCGCCGCCCCGAGCGCCCGCGCCGTGCGGTGTCGACGCAAAAGCGCCGACGCGCGCGCGCCTCTGCTCGCGTGCGTGCGTGCGCGCGTGCAGGTACGTCGACCTCGGCGCGTACGGCGTGCCGCAGGCGGTGCGCGACAAGCAGCCGTGGGACTTTGAAAAGGCGCTGCTGCACATGGAGTCGTGGACAAGGGCGCATGGCGGGTACCAGTGTTTCTACACTGACTTCCTCCTCACACGCGACGAGTATAAGGAGATGTTCGACCACACGCTCTACGACAAGGTGAGCTGCGCGGTCGGAGGCGGCCACGGCGGCGCGCCGTGCGCGTGCGTCCGCTTCGCCTGCCCTCGCGCGCCGCCGCGCGCGACCGCCTCCGACCCCGCGACCGCCTCCGACCCCGCCCGTGCGCGCGGCTCTCGGCTCGTGCGCAGATGCGCAAGCTGACGGGCGCGGACATTGCCTTCCCCGAGGTGTACGACAAGGTGCGGCCGGAGCTCAAGGTGTGCGACCGCAACGGCCGAGTGAAGACCAAGGCGCACTGACCGCCACTGACCGCCTTTGGCAGCCATTGGCAGCCATTGGCAGCCATTGGCAGCCATTGGCAGCCATTGGCAGCCATTGGCAGCCATTGGCAGCCATTGGCAGCCATTGGCAGCCATTGGCAGCCATTGGCAGCCATTGGCAGCCATTGGCAGCCATTGGCAGCCATTGGCAGCCATTGGCAGCCATCGCTAGGGCTCGCGCTCGCCACGCGAGCGGCCGCACGGCGGTGTGCGGCGGTCGAGCTGCGCCCCCCACAAGGCGCCACAACCCGCCATTGCCCCCTCAAGGCGTTACACAGCCCGCCGTCCGACCCCCGTAAGCCGCGCGTGCGGTGGGAGCGACGCCACGGTCACGCGCCAGCCGCGCCGTCCACCCGGCGCACGCGCCGCTGCGCGAACGCGGCGCGAGCGCGGCCGCTCGTCGCCGAGCGTCGAGCTGCTCGGGCGTGCGTCTGCGCGCCATTGCGATGCCGGACCGGACCGGATCGGACCACCGGACCGGACCGGACCGGATCTGCGCTGCTGCGCTCCGCGCCACCTTTCCAGCACCTCGCGGCCGGCCTGCTTGGCGACGTCCCGGCTCCCGCTCCGCGGCGCAGCCACGGCGGCCCGTCGCCCATCTCTCAGAGTCCGAGCCCTGCGCGCCACGATGGCCTCCGCGCCGGGCGTGCGCTGGTCTTTGTCCGGCGTCCGCCCCTTCGAGCGGACGCGAACCGTCGCACGAGCATCGCTGTGTCCCTGCATGCCACCCACCTCCGCCCAGCAGCGTCCTGCACAACATGCGCAACTGTGACCGAGTGAACTCACTGAACTTTTCACCGCATAACTTCGATCCGCCATCGTGCCGTGGCGGCCATCGTGCGCGCGCGTCCGCCAGGCGCCCCGCCGTTGGCACAGGCGCGCGGGGATGATTCGCTTCGTGCTCATGGTGAACAAGCAGGGGCAGACGCGCCTTGCGCAGTACGTCAACATGCACAACATTGAGGAGCGGTGCGTACGCTCTGGCGCGGGCTCAACGTCGGCGCGAGCGCGCGCCCCTGCGCGCTCGGTGCAGAGGCGCGAGGACGGGCGACATGGATGGTGGCGGCGCCAGGCGCGCCAGCCCGCCAGCCTGCAAGCGCTTTCCTCCCACCCCACTCCCCCCCCCCCCCTCCCCTCCCCCTCCGGCCCCCTGCTGGGCGCACGACACCGTTCGACTTTGGCGCCACCGCAGCGACCAGCGCCGTGCGCTCACGCGTGCGCGGCGGCTGTGCGCAGGTGCGCGCTCGAGGCGGAGGTGATCCGGAAGTGCCTCTCGCGCAACGAGTCGCAGTGCTCCTTCTTCGAGTTCCGCGGGTACAAGGTCGTCTACCGCCGGTACGCGTCGCTCTTCTTCATCGTGGGGGTCGAGGGCGATGACGAGGTGCGCGGCGCGGCGCTGCTTGGCCCCGGCCGTGCCGCGCGCCCTCGCTGCGCGCGCGCCTGCCCCGCCGCTTCTCTCGCGCTGCTGCTCGCGTGCGCAGCCGCTCCACTCGCTGCGCAGCCGCTGCGCTCCGACCACGCCGATCCCGGCTGGATGCAGGGGTGGGGGGGGGGGGGGGGGTTTGCTGAATAGCTAAGGCTGCGCATTGCTCGGCCTAAACCCCCCCCCCCCCCCCCCCCCCCCCCCCCCCCCCCCCCCCCCCCCCCCCATCCCCCCCCCCATCCCCCCCCCCCCCCACCCCACCCCCCTTCCGTCCTTAGAACGAGTTGGCGATCCTCGAGTTCATCCACGCGCTCGTCGAGACACTCGACCGGTACTTTGAAAACGTGTGCGAGCTGGACATCATGTTCAACCTGGAGAAGGCGCACTTTGTCCTCGACGAGATGGTCATGAACGGAGCCATCATCGAGGTGCGATGCGCCGCGCTGCGTTACCACGGGCGGGCAGGGCGGGGCGGGGCGCATCCGACGGTCTGGGCGCGCGCCTGCCAACCAACCGACATGCCGGTGAGGCGCGCGTTTGCCGGCCACGTGTGCGCGTCGCGATCAGACGAACAAGAACAACATCCTTGCGCCCATCCATCTCCTCGACAAGGCCTCTGGCCTGTGACAGTCAGAAGCGTCGTCAAAGTGACAGACAGTGACAGACAGTGACAGGCGAGGTTGACTCGTCAGCGCGAGCGCACAACCGTCACCGCCGGACGGGTTGGGTTGGCAGGGCGCATGGCGCCAAGCCTACCCCACGGCGCGATCGCCCTCGACATCGGCGGCTCGCTGATCAAGGCCGCGGTCTTCTGCGCGCGTGGCCGCGAATTGGCGCGCGCGCCTCTCTCTGACGTGCGCGTCCCCCCTCTCGCCGGCCGGCCGGCCGTGCACCCGCCGCTCGAGCTGTCGTCGTTCGGTGGCGCCGTGCACTTTGGCGCGGTGGATGCGTCGGCGATCGGCGCGTGCATCGAATCGGTGGCCGCGCATTGCGGCGCGAGCGCGAGGGACGCACGGGTACGCATGCCCGCGACGGGAGGCGGCGCGACGAAGCACGCGCCCGACTTTGCGGCCGCAGGCATCGAGTTGCAGCCGCGCGCGGAGATCGATGCGATGGCGTGCGGGCTCGAGGGCACGCTCATGCACGGCAGCAGCGAAGGTGAGGCATTCGAGCTCCACACGGGTGACCCGCTCGAGCCATGCCCGCCGTCGCGCGCCGCCACCCTCGCGCGCCGCTACGTGCTGCTGCGGGCCCCGCCCCCGTCGCCGCCCCCTCGCATCTACCCGTACCTCCTCGCATCCCTCGGCTCCGGCATGTCGGTCGTGCTCGTGCACGGGCCGCAAGCGGCGGAGCGCGAGCGCGTCGGTGGCTCGAGCATCGCGGGCGGCACCTTCAACCACCTCGGACGGATGGTCGCAGCGCTCGCGCACGCGCGAGCCGAAGGCGGCGAGGGCGGCGGCAGTGCGTGCGCGGTGGGCTGCGACCCCGCGACGGCGCGCGCGCGCGCGCCGCTCGGATACGAGGCGCTGCTCGACCTCGCCGAGCGCGGTGACGCGTCTCGCGCTGACGTGACGGTGGGTGACATATACGGCCCCAACGGTTGCGCAGCCCTCTCCCTGCCCCCGAGCGTGCCCGCCGCATCGCTTGGCAGGGCGGACGCGGGCGGCGTGCGCGCGCCGCGCGCAGCTGACCTCGCGCAGTCGCTGCTGTGGATGGTGGCGTGGAACGGCGCGCAGCTCGCCGCACTCGACGCGCGGCGGCTCAATGTGCGCGACATCTTCTTCACCGGCGGGCTGGCAGCGGGGCGCGCCTACCCGATGGCGGTGCTAAGCAACTCCGTGCGCTTCAACTCTGCCGGAAGCGCGCGCGCCCTCTTCGTCCGACGCGACGGCTGCCTCGGCGCGCTCGGCGCGCTACTCATGTCCGAAAAGGCACGGGACGAGTGGAGGTGACAAAAAACACCTCACGGGGCGATTTTTTTTTTCTTGACAGAGGGGATTTGTTTAGGTGTAATCCACATCGCGCGCGGCCGGCGCCTGCGCGGGCGCGTACACGCCGCCGCAGCCCGCCAACCGGCCTCGCGCCGACCGCCGGCCGGGCGCACCGACCGGGCGCGCGCCCGCCTCCCCCGGACTTCCCCCTGCGCGCGCGCGCGCGAGCCCCAGTCGCGCCGGTCGGCGGCCAGCGCCCGCGGTGTCGCGCGGCGCGCGCGGCGCGCCGTTGCGAGCGCCGGGAGGCGCTGGCCGCGCGTCGAGCGCCGCCCTCGCCACCGCCGCGTGCGCGCGTCCGGCAGCGGCGCGCGCAACCGCCGCCGCCGCGGCGCGTGCGCGCGCGAGCGACGGCAGCCACGCGCCGCCGTCAGCGCGTGCGGCGTCGGGTGGCGGCGCCGCGGCGGCGCACAGATCGCTCAGCTGGAGGAAGGAGGTCTGTGCACGCGACACTGCCCACTTTGCCATCCAGTGCGGCACGCCGCCGCCAAAGTCAGCAGCGAGCAGGCAGTCCACCGCCGTGCCCACACCGCGCGCCGCGACGCCTGCGCTGCCCGTCGGCGCGCGCGCCGAGCGCCCGCGCAGCGCAGGCGTACACTCGCAGGCGGCAGGCGGCGGTGCGCGCGCCTCTGCGCCTGCGGGTGGCGGGGGCGGCTCGGGGAAGGGCGCCTCGCGTAGCCGATATTCAATATGCAAATACGGCATGCGCACGCACTTGCCGCTGACGCCGCTGCCGCCGCCACCACCACCCGCGCCGCCGCCGCCGCGCGCCGCCGCGCGGCCGGCCGGTGCACCGCGCTCGCCCCGACCACCGCCACCGCCCCAACCACCGCCACCGCCGCCGTACGGCCGGTAGGCGCTGTCAACGCTGCGCACGTCGGCGCGGAGGCTGCCGTCGCGATGGCGCGAGATGAGCACGCGCGCGACCACGTCCCTGTCCTGGAAGCAGACGAGGTCGGTGAACCTGTAGTAGACGTAGTGCTCCGCGTCGCCTCGCGCCTCGCCCCTGTCGGAACGCTCCGACTCGCCCGTGTCGGCACGTTCCGATGGCGGCGGGGCTGACGGCACGCCCGCGCCCGCGCTGCTCGCGGGCGCGGAGGCGGCGGGCGCGGGCGGCGCCGGCGGCGAGGCTGCGGCGCCGACGGCCGCGTCGCTCGCGCGCGCGGCCGCCGCTGCCGTCACCTCGCCGGCCGCGGCCGCGCGCGGCGCGCGCGCCACGCCGCCGCCGGCGCGCGCCGCGCGCGCGGCGGCGCGCATGCCCGCCATGGCGCCGAGCGGCGGCGCGAAGGCGGCGCCGAAGCCGCGCGCCGGCGCGCCCGCGCTTGCGTCGCCGCCCTCACCACCGCCGCCGCCCGCCGGGCGCGGCGACGCGAGCACGTCGGACGTACCGAGCCGCGAGACCCACATCCGATGCTTGGACGGGTCGGTGACGAACTGGGCGACGAGGGTGGGCGGGTGCGGGAGGAAGACGGCGCAGCGCGCCGACGGGTTGCCCGGCACCGCCCAGCCCGGCAGCCGCATGCTCGCGCACGACGCGGAGCACGGCGGCGGCTCGGCGCGCGCCTCTGCGCGCGCGCACGCGGCGCAGCAGGCGCCGCCCGCACCGCCGCCCGCACGGTCGGCGCGGCGCTCGTCGGCGGTGGACGGCGAGCCCCAGCGTGCGACGGCGGGTCGCGGTGCAACGCCCGACGACGCGCCCGCCGCGAGCGCCGCAAGCAGCGCGAGGCGCATGACGCCAACCAGCGCGCGGAGGCAGCAAGCTTGGGCGCGGCAAATGAGGCCGGCAAACCATTTTCAACGAACCCTTTTTTTCAAAGCAGTTCGCCCGCGCCATGCTGGCGCCTGCGCCGCCGGGATCGCTGGGCACGCCGGCGGGCTCGGTGTCGGCGGGCTCGACGGCGGGCGACTTTTCGCGCGCGCTGCTCCATCCGCTCGCACTCGACGCGCTTGCCGACGGCTCCGCCCCCGACGGCCAGCTCCACAACACCGAGAGCTCCGCGTACGACGACTTCCTCGACCGGCTCGGCGCCGACCTGGACCCGCCGGGCGCGCTCCGGCTCAAGCTGCGGCATGGCGCGCGCGCCAAGGTCGTGAGGGTGGCGACGCCGCCGCCCGCCGTCGCGCCCAACGGCACCGCCGCGCCTGCGCCCGACGCGTCCGCTGCCGCGAGCTCGGCCGGCGGCGGTGGCGGCGTCGGCCTCGGCGGCGGATGCACGGCCGTGTCGACGCCGACGTCGCGATGCGGCGGGTGCGGCGGCGGCATGTGCGCGGCGGCGATGGGCGGATGCGCATCTACGCCGCACGCCCAGCTGCCCCACCCGCCTGCGCCGCCGCTTCCCGCCGGCACCCTGCCACCCACGCTGCGCGCGCTCGCCGGCCGAGCGCGTGAGGTCTTCCACCTGCCCGACGGCGCGCCGCTCGAACTCAGCTACCGCGACGGCTCGAGCGAGGCGCTCGCGCGCAGCGGCGGCACGGCGAGCGGCGACGTCCTCGCGCTCGAAGCCGACGACGACGTGGAGGAGATGCTTGCCGCCTTCCGCGCCGACCCGTCGATCCCACGCGTTGTCGTCGTCGCGCGGCCGGGCGACGCGCCCGCCGGCGGGGGCGACGTTGGGTACGGCGCGGGCGCGGCGCGCGCGGGCGGCGCAGACGTCGGTGGCGCACCGGTGGGCGCGTCCGACCGCGCCTCCGCCGACGCCGCCGACGGCGAGGACGCGTGGGTGCGCGCGACCGCCGAGCTGTCCGCGTGGGGCGCCGCTTTTCAAATCGTCGCGCTGCTCCTCCTCTCCGTCGCCATCGTGACGGCGGTGACGCGGCCGGACCCGTCTGTTGTCGTGGGCATTTTCCTCCTCTACGCCGTCTACTCGCGCGTGCGCGCGCGCCGCGCGTGGCGCGGCGCGGCGCGGCGTGGCCGCGCGCGCGCTGCGTCCGCCCCGCCATGGCTGAAGCCTTGCCCCGCCCCGCCCCCCCCCCCCCCCCCCCCCCCCCCCCCGCCCCCCCCCCCCCCCCCCCCCCCCCCCCCCCCCGCTGTGCGCCCCGCTCCGCCGCTCCGCCATGCGCGCAGCGTGCGGACATTCTCTCATTGGGCAGCGCGCTGCTCTGTGTGTCTCTGTGCACGGATGCAGCATGGCTTCTCCTCTTTGGGCCCCTCCACTTGAGGCCAGAGGATGCCGCCGCCCTCTTGGAGTCCGCGTCCGCGGCGTCCGCGGCGGCGGGCGGCGCGCGCGCGCTGCCGCCATCGCTCACGACCGTCTATCTCGCGTCCAATTCCATGGCCCTCGCGCTCACCGCCGTGTCCGCCGTTTTAAAAGGGGTGCTCCTCGCGCTGGCGCCGTCGCTCGGGCGGCTGCTCGCGGCGCGGCCGGCCGCGTTGCAGCCGCAGCTTTACGCGCACTGGAAGCCCGGCGCCATCTCCGCCGCGCAGTGGCTTGATCGCATCGCGCGCGTCGCTCTGATCGGCGCGATGTTCAACTCCGTCGTGCGGTGCGCCGTCTGGCGCGCCGCACCCGGGAAAACCCGCACCCCGCACCCCGCCGTAACTCCGTAACTCCGTCACCCCTCACCCCGCCATAACGCCGTCACCCCGTCACCGCGTCACCGCGTGTGCGTGCGCGCGCCCTGCCGTCGCCTCCCGCCGCGCGCGCAGCTTCGACGTGACGTTGATCGTGTGCGTGCTGCTCCTCCTCGGCTTGCACGAGCAGAGGCGCCCCCTCCTCCTCACCGCCGCCATGTACACCGTCGGTGCCATCGGTGCCGACATCGCTTGGCTCATCGTCGCAGGCCTTGAGCACGCGCCCCTCGCGACGGCGGTCGAGCACCCGCTGCTCGTCGAGGCGCACCTTGCGTTGCGCGACCAGATCGGGCTGCCGCTCACCCTCGCGCTGCTCTGCGCAAAGGCGCTGCTCCTGTGCGCGTTGCTCGTTGCGCGTTGCTGAAAGGCGCCGCCGCGCCTTGCCGCTGCCGCCTGTGCCCCCAACCGATGGCCCTACCCTACGCTGCCACCTGTGCCCCTCCCCCAACCGATGGCCCTACCCTACGCTGCCACCTGTGCCCCTCCCGAACCGATGGCCCTACCCTACGCTGCCACCTGTGCCCCTCCCGAACCGATGGCCCTACCCTACGCTTCCGACCCACCCACCGCAACAGACTGGCTGTCTGACCCAACCAACCCGCTGTGCCCCCCCCCCCCCCCCCCCCCCCCTCTCGTCTCAGCTATGTGCTCCTTATCCTCCTCGCCCATGGCAGCGTCGCCTGGCGCGCGCCGCACGCGCAGCCGCAGCCGCAGGGGTCCGGCTCCGGCTCCGGGGGCGGGTCCGGCCGCCCCGCCAAAGCGTTACCCCCAGACGAGGGCGCGCACACCCGCGCGGCCGGTTATGGCGGCTTGAGCGGTGGCGGCGGGAAAGTCGACGGAGCGCGCGAGCGCGCAGCGCGCGGGAGCGACGCGCGGCCGGGCGGCGTCGCCGCCGCGGGCAGCGGCGGCGCGCGTCACGCCAGCGCGCGCGCGAACGGCGGCGACGGCGGCGATGGGGGCGGCGCGGCGCACGGCGCAGCCGCCGACTCGGCGGCGGGCGCTGCCGACGGCGCGGCGGCTGCGGGCGGCGAGCAGTGGGGCGGTGTGAGTGCCATTGCACGCCTCGCCATCCTGCGAAAGGGCGCGACGCACGGCGCCCCGCGCAGCAGCGCGCGCAGCGTCAGCTCGCGGCTGAGCACTGCGCCACCCTACGGCGCGCATTGCGGCGCGGGGTGTAACGGCAGCGCGGGGTGTAACGGCGGCATGGGCGGCGGGTTGATGGCGTTGCGCGCAACGGCGGGGGGCAGCAGCAGCGGCGTTGCTCGCACGCCGCTCTCCGCGGGCCGCTCCACGGTCGTTGCGATGATCGAAGGCCGCCATCGTTCGGCGCGCCGCTGGGGCCGCGCGGTGCAAGCGTGCGCGCACGCGCTGCTCGCCGTCTCGCTCGCGGGCGCCGTGGCGCGCGCGGACAAGTCGGCGGCCGTGGCGGTGTGGGTCCTCTTCGTTGTCGGGCTTGACGAGTGTGCGCTCATCGAGCCCGACGCGCAGACGAAGAAGGTGGCGTTGCACAGCGAGGCGGGGGAAGGGCGGCAAACGGGGGCGGAGAGGTGGGGGGTGGGGAGGTGGCGTTGCATAGCGAGGCACGGAAAGGGCGGGAGAGGAGGGCGGGGAGGTGGGGGGTGGGGAGGTGGCGTTGCATAGCGAGGCACGGAAAGGGCGGGAGAGGAGGGCGGGGAGGTGGGGGGGGGAGGTGGCGTTGCACAGCGAGGCACGGAAAGGGCGGGAGAGGAGGGCGGGGAGGTGGCGGGTGGGGAGGTGGCGTTGCATAGCGAGGCACGGAAAGGGCGGGAGAGGAGGGCGGGGAGGTGGGGGGTGGGGAGGTGGCGTTGCATAGCGAGGCACGGAAAGGGCGGGAGAGGAGGGCGGGGAGGTGGGGGGTGGGGAGGTGGCGTTGCACAGCGAGGCACGGAAAGGGCGGGAGAGGAGGGCGGGACGGAGCGAGCTCGCGCGCCGCGTGCGCGCGAGCTCTTTCCCGCATTGCCCTTTCCCGCATTGCCCTTTCCCGCATTGCCCTTTCCCGCATTGCCCCCCCCTCACCGCCCCCATTTGCCGCCTGCCCCCCCCCCCCCCCCCCCCCCCCCCCCCTTCCATTCCCGCTCTTAGGTGGCCCTTTCCCGCGCGCTCTATCTGGTCAGCCTCTCAGCGATGGCGGACCTTGCGTGGCTTGCCGCCTATTCGCCCGACGGGTCGGTGCCGCAGCTGCGCAGGGTGGCGCATGGCGAGCTGCAGACGGTCGGAGCCCTAGGTGCACTGTGCGAGCTCAGCATTTATGCGACCGCGGTGGAGGTGAGGGCGCGGCCGGGCTGCCCACAGCAGCGCAGCTTTGGGGCGAGATCTCACGTGCTGCTGCCCCCCTCCCCCCTCCCCACTCCCCAACCCCCCTCCTCAGCTTTGCCTCAAGGCGCTCCTCGCGGCGCTGCTGTTACAATTCGTAACAGCCACCCCACTCGAGCTCGTCACGCAGCTCGCGCTGCAGTGCGAGGAGCTGCGCTGCTGGGGGCGGCGCGTGCGCTCCGTCGCCTCGCTCATCGTCACGCTCTCCCTCCTCGGCGTCCTCCTACGTCCCGTCCGCGCCGCGCGTCACGCGCCGCCGCCGCCGCTTCGGCAGCAGCCGCCGCCCCGCGCTTACGAGCATGACGCCCCCCCCCCCCCCCCCCCCCCCCCCCCCCTTTCCCCTTTCCCCTTTCCCCTTCCCTTCCTCCATTCCCTTCGCCTTCCCTCTGCAGGACCCGTCCATTGGCGTGGGGGCCTTGGTGTGGTGGGTGGCGGGCCCGTCGGTGGGTACAGTGGGCGGCGGCGGGCGGGTGGCCACTGCCGCGCTGCTGCTCCTCTTCAGTGTGGGTGCAGACCTACTGTGGGTCTGCGCAGAGGCGCCTCACCCGCTCAGGTGTGCGCGCACGGCGCTGTCCCCTGCCCCCTCCCTTGCCTCCTTCCCTTCTTCCCCGTCCATGCCCCCTGCACCCCCCGCCCCCCCCACCCCCCCCCCCCCCCCCCCCCCCCCCCCCCCCCCCCCCCGCCTTGGGCACCAGCCGCGTCGCCTGCCGCTGGTTGGTCGCTCATGGCCGGAGCCCAACTCTCTCCCCCTTCCATTTCCCGCCCTCCATTGGTCGCCGCTTCGCTCCCCGCTCTGCGCAGCGCGGATGTGCTGCTCGCCCTCCTCCTCCGCCATAGTGGCAGCGGTGGCGGTGGCGGCAGCGGTGGCGGCGGCTCTGCGACGGCGCGGTGGGAGAGTGAGTCGCGCGCCGAGCAGGCCACGCTCGTGCTCACGGCGTGCATCGTGTGCGCGAAGCTCGTCGCGCTGCTGCTGCTGCTGCAGCTCGGGTTGCACGTCATCCCCGATGAATCTCATGCCTACGTCCTCGGATACATGCGAGCGGCGCACCCCGCAGCCGTACCCCTCCTCCTCGGCGCTGATGACGCAACCGCCCGCGCGCACGGCGCGCATGGCGGCGGCGCCGGCGGCGGCTCAGCGCCCACGCCGCGCAGGCCGCGCGGCGGGGCGTCGGCGCTCGGCCACTCGGCGAGCGCCAGCGGCGCGCGCACGCCCGGCGCCGGCGCGGCGGCGGACGCGCGCGGCGCGGCGACGCGCGCGCGCTCTGCGCGCGCCGGCGCGGCGCCGACGGGCGCGGCGGCATTCGGCCACCTCTACCGCGGCGCGGCGCTGCTTCTCGTCGTCGGCGGCTTCGCATCGATTCGTCGCCTCGACCCGGCGGTTGCGCTCGGTGCGATGGGAGCGCATTGCGCGTGCTTTCCCGCCCGACGGCGGCTGTCGGTGTATTGGGCGCTCCTTCTCCTCTCCCTCGCCGCAGATGCGCTCTGGCTGCACGCGGGCGCCGACTCGCCGCTCGCAACCGTCGGAGGCCTCCTCGCTGTGCCGCCAATGCTCGGGATCGGCGACATCGCGCACGCGTGGCGCGACCTGCCGCTCGCCGATCGCGGCGGCCTCGCCGAGCCGCCGCGGCTGCTGCCGTGGGCGCGCGACCTGCCGCCCGCCGAGCTCGCGGCCGTTGGCCTCGTCGTCTTCGACCTGCCGCTCAAGCTCGTCGTCGCGCTCCTCACGACGGGCGCGCTGTGGAAGGTGCGGCGCGAGACGGAGGACTCGTGAGCCCCCGGCCCTTTGTACCCACCCGACGGGCTGACGAGTCATCACTGTGCCCACACTGCTCCCCATAACTGAGTGCAGCTCGGCCCCTTTGTACCCACCCGAGGGGCTGACGAGTCATCGCTGTGCCCACACTGCTCGTGCGGTCGTGCCGTACAAGCGGTACAACGAGCACATCAATACGGCGATACAGCCGCACAGCGGCGGTGAGGGCCCTACCCTTTGGAAGTGGAAGCGGAACGCGCCCTCAGGGGTCACGCGTCCGTCCTGCCTCGAGAGCGGCGACGCACACGAGAACGCGCGGGAGGGCACGCGTCGGCACGGCCAGCAACTCCCTCCGCGCACGCGAGCTGCCCGCCGGGTGGCTCGCGTGCTGCAGCGCCTGCCGACGCGTCGCGCGCGGCGCTCGGCCGCGCATTGCCGCAGCCACCCGTCACGTCCTGTGCGCGGGCCGCCGCGCTGTCCTCGGAGGCCGCCGCGACCAGATGAGCGGCGCGCGCGCTGCCGGCGGCAAAGCGCGACGCGCCCGACGGTGTCTCTGGCGGCGTCACGCGGCCGACGTCGACGCGCCCCGGCGCTTCGGTGCTCGAGCGCACGGAGCGTCGGCTGCCCGCGAGCGCCGGGATGACGTGGCGCACGAGCTGCGACGACGACGAGGCAAATTGGCCGAGCGCCTCGACGAGACCGCGCGGAGAGGACGTTGCTCCGCCAGTCGGCCCTGCGCGCGAGGACGCCGAGTCGCACGAGGTCTCGCGCGAGCTGCACGCGGCGCGGCTCGTCGGCGGGAAGGACGAGACGCGGTTCGGGCGGCTCGTCTCCGCGTCGGCTCGTCCGTGCGCTTGAGCGCGTGCGGCGGTGCCTGGCGTGGCGGATGCGGCGCCAATCGCGCTGCCTTGTTCGCGAGCGGCAAGGCTGCGCGCCGAGCGGCGCGAGGATAACGACGGCGAGTAGGGCGGCTCGGCGTCCGCCTTTGCAGCCGCGCCATCGCTCGCAAAGCGAATCTGCACGCGTCGCAATGAGAGCGAAGCCCCGTCGTCGGACGACGATGGTGCCGGCGAGTAGGGCGGCTCGGCGTCCACCTTGCCCGTCTCGTCGTGCCTGTGCGCGGAGGGCAGACCGCCGCCGCCAGCCGACGACGGCGTGGGCGAGTAGGGCGGCTCGGCGTCCACCTTGCACGTGAAGGCGTCAGCAGCAGATGCCGCAGCAGCGCCAGGCTCAAGCGGGTGGCGCGAGGGCAGCGCGAGGCGCACGCCGTCGCCGAGCCTGCGCGCGGAGCCTGGCCGCGTCGGCGGCTGAGCCCTGTCGTGCGCAGCGCCGGACGTGCCAACCGGACTGACCAGCGCGACAACACCCGGACTGACCAGCGCGACAACACCCGGCTGGTGCGGGGCCGGCCGCGCCGCGCGTGCGCGTTGCAGAGCGAGCGTGCCCGCCGAGCTCGCGAAGGCACGCGGCTCGGGGTTGCGCGCCGACGGGGGCCCGGACGGCACGGAGGACGAGTCGCGGGAGGTCTCACCGCCATGCTGCTCGGTCGTTGAGGTCGTTGAGGAGCCAGCGGCACGTGCGGCGGCAGCTGCAGCGGCAAGCGCCGCGACCCGCTCAATGCGCAGAGGCGGCACACTCGGCGGCCGCGACGGCGTCGCGCTGTCCGTGGAGCTGGCCGTGCGCAGCGGCGTGTCAAAGGAGCGTGATGCCGACTGGCCTTCGCTGCCCGTGGCCTCTGACGAGCGCTGAGCAAAGCCAAAGGATTCGGCGGCGCGGTCTGTGAGACTGCGCAGCCCGCGGGGCGCACGCGCCGTGCCGGCTGCTCCAGCCGCGGCACGCGCGCGCGATGCACCAGCGCCACCCGCGCCCACGCCGCGCAGACGCGGTGCTTTGAGCGGCGAGCCACGCGCTGTCGACTTTGGCGAGGCTGCATCGCGGCGGTAACGGCGGTAGGCTGCGCAGCACGCGAAGATGAGGCAGCAGCAGCAGAGCGCGCAGGCGGCGGCGATGGCGGCCATCATCGCTGTTGTGCCCTCACCGCCCTGCGCGGTCGCGGCCTCGCTGCCCAGGTCGGGACCGCCGAGCAGCGGGTTGCGCTCGCCGCGCGAGCCGCCGCCCGCGGCGAGGGCGGCGCCGCTTGGCGGCGGGCTGGGCGGCGCGGGTGGCGGCGGCGGCGGCGGCGGTGGTGGCGGCGGCGGTGGTGGCGGTGGCAGTGGCGGCAGCGACGGGTAGGGCGGCGAGCCCGGTGGTGGCGGTGGCGGCGGCGGGCTGGGCGGCGGCGGGCTGGGCGGCGGCGGAGTAGGCGGCGGTGGCGTGGGCGGAGGCGGAGGCGGCGGGTGCGGCGGCGGGCTCGACGGCGGCGGGCTCAGCGGCGGCGGGCTTGGCGGCGGACTTGGCGGCGGGCTTGGCGCTGGGCTGGGCGGCGGGCTGGGCGGCAAGCTGGGCGGTGGGCTTGGCGGTGGGCTGGGCGGCGGGCTGGGCGGCGGGCTGGGCGGCGAGCTGGGCGGCGCGTCGGGCGGCGCGGCGGGCAGCGGCGGCGGGCCCGGCGGCGGGCCCGGCGGCGCGGCGACGACGGTTGTAACGAGGAGCGGCGCAAATGCGGAGCCGAATTGGGCATAGGGCGCGACAGATGCTCCAGAGAAGGCCGCTTTGCGCTGCAGATCCAGAGTCGAGCCGTCCAACGCGTCCAACGTCTCGACGAGCAGCGCGACGCGCACCTCGCTGCCGACGGGCGGCCACACGCCGTCCCTCGGTCGCACCGACAGCGCAAAGGCCCCGTCGCCGAGCGGCGCTGCGCGCGCGAGCCAGTTGCCCTCGAGCGACACGCCGAGCCCCTCGCCCACGTCGAACACGGCCGTAACGTTCGATGCGCCGCCACCGCCGTGCAGCGCGACCTCGGCGAACACAACGGTGCGCGCCGCGTCCGCGCGCGCGCCGCGCTCGTCGAGCAGCTCGACGCGCACATTGAGCGCGCCGCCGCTGCGCGCGCCGCCCGTCCACGGAGCGCGCACGATCGCCGCGTCCGCGACGAAGCGCGCCTTGCCCACGAGCGCGCGCAGCAGGTAGGAGGGGTCCTGCACGCTCAGCCGGCCGTCGAGGGTCGGGTCGAGCGCGTGCGCGCACGCCGAGCTCGCGTTCACCCCGTGCGCGAGCGCGAGGGTGGCGGAGCGCACGTCGAAGGACGTGAACTCGCAGTCGCCATCCACGTCGCCGATCGTCGCCGCCGCGCAGCCCACGCACGGCGGCGGCGGCGGCGGCGGCGGCGGCGGCGGCGGCGGCGCGCCCTCCGCGCGCGCGCCGCTCGCGCCCGCGACGATCGGCCGGTTGCGCACGCGCGCCAGCTCGCCCGACGCGCTGCGCACGAGCAGTTCGACAATCGTGCCGCCGAGCGCGAAGGCACGCGGCGGTAATGGCGGGAGCGGAGGCGGCGGCGGCGTGCTCGCGTTGGCGCCGTGCCCGGCGCCGTCGCTCGCAGCGTCGACCACCTCGAACACGACGCTCGCGACGAGCAATGCGTCGCCAGCCGCGCCGCCCTCGCCCGCCGCGCGCGCTCCGGCCGTGTCGCCCGCGAGGCGCAGGGCAGTGGGCGGGTCGTTGATCGCGCCCGTCGCCCACGCGAAGGCGGGCGCGCAGCTCACCGCGCGCAGCGCCGTCGCGTCGACGCTCAGCTCGATTTGAAAGTTGAGCAGCTCGTCCGGTGCGGCTGAGCCGGCCGTTGCGTTCGCACCCGCGCCGTCCGCCGAGTCGTTGCGCGCCGCGTCGGCGACGACGCCGCGTGTGTTGAGCACGATTGGCAGCTCGAGCCGCCCGTCGGGCCGCGCGACCAGCTGCAGCCCGTCCTCCGCGCCCACGTCCACGTCGCCCGCGCGTGGCGCGAGGTTGGCCGCGCCGACGAGGCTCGCGGACGCGCCGCCGTGCGCACCAACCGCCGCCGCGCGCAGCTCAACGGGCGCGGCCGAATTTGCGAGCAGGCGGACCGTCGCACTGCCGTTGCGCACGACGACGAGCAGCGCATCTGGCTCCGAGCTCGTCAGCGCGACGAGCTCGCCCAGCTGCACGTGCGGCAACCGTTGCGCGTGCGGCAGCCGCGTGCCATCACCGAGCACCACGTCGACGCGCAGCTCCGCCTCGGCGCCGCGTGGCCCGCCAAATGTGCCGGGCGCGCGCTCGAGTGGCGTTGACAGGGCGATGCCCACAATGGGCACGCGCTCGTCCAACACGTCCACCACCACCGACGCGTCGTGCCGCCCGCCCGCCCACGACGCGTTCACGCGCACGACGCCCGGCGCGAGGCCGGCGAGCACCCAGCCGCCGCCCGCGTCGCCGCCGTCTCCACCCGCGTCGCCGCCGTCTCCACCCGCGTCGCCGCCGTCTCCACCCGCGTCGCCGCCGTCTCCACCCGCGTCGCTGCCGTCAGCGCTCGCAGCGGCATCCGCGCGCAGCAGCGCAGCGACCATCGCGTCGTCGACCGCCAGCTCGGCGCGCGCGCTCACGTCGACGCGCGTGCCGTCCGTGAGAAGCGCGACGGCGACGACCGCCGCGCGCTGGTAGGCGGACGACGCGCCGATGCGGCGGAGCGCCGAGATGTTGGCCGCGTCGGAGGGCGGGAATGCGGGCCACGGCTTCGCGAGCACGGCCAGCGCGCGCACGCGCACGAGCGGCACGGCCACGACGACCGTCTCGTTGCGCCCATCGGCGAGCGCGAGGGTCGCGCTCACGCGCACGCTCTGCACGCCGTCGCACGGCTCGCCGCCAACGACCGTTACGGTGAGCCCAACGGCGACAGCGCAGCCAAGCGGCTCGATCTCGACCGTCAAACGCGCGTCGGTGCCGAGCACGCGCTCCGACGAGCCGTCGCTCCGCTGCGCGAGCACGAGCAGCTCGAACGCGCTCGGCACCGACGCGGGCGGCTCAGACGCGCTCGCGCCCGGCGCGGCGACGCGCGGCGCGGAGGGCTGCGCGACGAGCGACGCGATGGGCGAGAGCCGCACCGCGAGCGACACGTTGGCGCGCGCCACCTCCATGCCCGACGCGTCCACCCACACCGCGAGCACAAGCTCGCCCGCGGCGTCCGGTGCGTCCTCCGTCGCACCGACCGTCCACGCGTCCGGCTCGCCGCTATCCTCGGCGGGCGCGCGCACGCGTACGGATGGCGAGAGGGCGCTCAATCGCAGCTCCGACGCCGCCACCGCCCACGACCCGCCGTCCGCGAGCCGAGCCACCGCGACGACGCGCGCGCGCGCGAGCGCGCTCGTCAGCACCACCGCCGGCACGCTCGCGCGCGCGTTGTGCAGCGCCGCGCCGTCGCCACCATCGCCGCTGCCGCTGCCGCTGTCGTCGCCGCCGCCGCCAGGCGGCGCGGCGGTGACGGCGATGTCGACGCGCTCGACGGCGAACGCCTCGAGGCGCGCGTGCCCAGCGCCGCCCGCGCGCTGCTCGTCGGAGACGTTGAGGTGCAGCGCGATGGGCGGCGTCGCGTTCGCGGCGAAGAGCATCGCATCTCCCGCCGAGACGCCGCGCGCGCGCACGCTGCCCGTCAGCGCCGAGCGCTCGAGCGAGACGACGGAGGGCGCGTCGGACACGATCGACGCGAGGCGCGTCACGTCGAGCAACGCCGTCGTCTCGAGCCCGTCGCCGCCAAAGGGCGAGACAAGCGCGACGCGCGCGGCCTCGTACAAACCGTTGGGTGCTGCGCCGTCCGCGCCGTCGAGCGGGCGGAGCGGGCTCGCGCCGGAGAGGAGCACGAGCTGCGCGTCGAGCGGGAACCACACGCGCACGTACGCCGTCGCCACCGCCTCGCCGCTCGCAGCGTCGCGCACGGGCACCTCGCTCGACGCCGCGCCGGCCGTCGCGCGCGCGCTCGCGAGGAGCGCGCACGACGCGCCAGCGGGCGCGCCGTCGGCCGGCGCGATGGCGAGCACGCGCTCGTCTGCCGCTGTGCACGCGTACCGCCCGCGCGGCGCCGCCGCCGTCTCGCCGCCGCCGGGCGCGGGCGGGTGGGCGCTGGGGCTGAGCGCGAGGAGCTCGAGGACGCAAACAGCGCCAACAATGTCGACACCGGTGAGCGGCGCGCTGTTTACAATCTCGGGCTCGTCGACAAAGGCGAAGGCGCCAAGCAGCGCCTCGTCCGCGACGAGCAGCCCGCCCCCATCGCCCGGCGCGCCGCCCGCCGCCGTGCGCGCGTCGCTCACTGTGCCCGCCGCGCCGTCGACGAGCGCGCCGCCAAGCGCACCGAGCAGCTGCCGGACGGAGAGCGCAAGCGCGCGCTCGACGTGCACGCCCCGCGGCGCATCGTCGCGCACGGCGAAGGCGAGCGCGAGCAGCGGCACCGCCTCGCCGCTCGCGCCGGCGCTCGCCACCGCCGGGTTGGCGGACATCGCGATCGCCTCGACGGAGCCCAGCCCGTCCGCGATGCGCTCGACGAGCGCGGGCGGGCTGAACGCGAGCGACGGCGTCGCGTCGACGAGGCGCAGCACTGACGCGTTGTACTCGATCGCCACGTGCCAGCCACCGAGCGCGCGCGAGCCCGTGTGCGCGACGAGCGGCACGGCGAACGTCTCGCCGCGCCACACCGCGCGGACAGGCAGCGCCGCGAGCACGCCCGCGCGCTCGAGCGCGAGAGCGCGCGGCGCGGGCGCGAGCACGAGCTCGTCGGCGCGCGCGACCACATCCGCCGCCGCCGCGCCGTCCGCCACGCCGTGCGACGCGCGCACGCTCACCGCCGCGCGAGCGCCGCCGCCGCCGCCTCCGCCTCCGCCTCCGCCGTCGCGCGCAAACCAGCCATCAGGGACGAGCGCCTCACACTCGCCCACGCCGCTGCGCGCGTCGGGCGGCGCGCAGCTCGCGAGCATCGTGGCCGGAGCGCCGTCCGCCGGCTCGCCAAGCAGCGTCACATTGAGCGTAACGGCAATCACACCGGCCGCACCATCTGCGCCGTCGCCGTCGCCGGCCGGGCCGCCGTGCGCGCTGCGCAGCTGGTAGCTGACGCGCACGCGCGGCGCATCGACGTGCACAGTTGGCGTGCGCAGCACCGCCTCGGCGCTCGCCACGGCGCGGAACGGCCGGCGCAGCGCCGCCGCCGCGCCAAGGGGCAAATCGCCGACCGCCGCGCCGACGGTCGGCGCCGCGCCCATCGCGCGCGCGCCCGTGTCGCCGATCAGCGCGAACGACGCGCTCGCGTTGCCGGCCGCGCTCGACGCACTGCCCGCCAGCGCAAACGCGCGCGAGTCGAGCGGCGCGGCGAACAGCTCGAGCGCAGACTCTGGAGACGCGCTTGGCAGCCATGGCGGCTGCAATGGCGGTTGCAATGGCGGCTGCAAGGGCGGTTGCAATGGCGGCTGCAAGGGCGCCGCGCGCGGCGGCGGCGGGCTCGGCGGCGGTGGGCTGGGCGGCGGCGGAGCGGGCGGCGACGGGCCAGGCGGAGCGCTCGGCGGTGCAGCGCTCGGCGGCGAGCTCGGCGGCGGGCTCGGCGGCGGGCTCGGCGGCGTCGGGCTCGGCGGCGGGCTCGGCGGCGGCGGGCTCGGTGGCGGGCTCGGCGGCGGGCTGGGCGGCGGCGGGCTTGGCGGCGGGCTCGGCGGCGGCGTTCTGGGCGGCGGCGGGCTCAGCGGCGGACTCGGCGACGGGCTCGGCGGCGGGCTCGGCGACGGCGGCGGACTGCGCGGCGGGCTCGGCGGCGGCAAGCTCAGCGGCGGGCTCGGCGGCGGCGAGCTCGGCGGCGTGCTCGGCGGCGGCGGGCTCGGCGGCGGGCTGGGCGGCGGGCTGGGCGGCGGCGGGCTCGGCGGCGGGCTCGGCGGTGAGCTCGGCGGCGGCGGGCTGAGCGGAGGGCTCGGCGGCGGTGGGCTCGGCGGCGGGCTCGGCGGCGAGCTCGGCGGCGGCGGGCTGGGCGGCGTGCTTGGCGGCGGCGGGCTTGGCGGCGGGCTCGGCGGCGACGGGCTCGGCGGCGGGCGCGGCGGCGGGCTCGGCGGCGGCGGGCTGAGCGGCGGGCTCGGCGGCGGTGGGCTCGGCGGCAAGCTCGGTGGCGGGCTCGGCGGCGGCGGGCTCGGCGGCGGGCTCGGCGGCGGCGGGCTGGGCGGTGGACGGGGCGGCGGGCTCGGCGGCGGCGGGCTCGGCGGTGGGCTCGGCGGCGGTGGGCTCGGCGGCGGGCTCGGCGGCGGTCGCAGCGGTGGCGGCGGGCTTGTCAGGATGACCACCTGGCAGACCGCGAGCAGTGCGGGCGGGACAGGCCCAGTGAAGATGTTGGTCACGCCACCGACAGACGCCTCAGTCAGCACACACTCACTGTACGCAGGCGACGCGAGCTGCGCGGACAGTGGGCCGTCGAGGCGGTTGGCCTCAAGCCGCCTGCGCGCGCCGTGCGCAGCGCGCGCGCGGGCGCGTGCGGTGAGCGCGCGCGCGCGCACGCCGGCGCGAGGGCGAAAGCCGCCGCGCGCGCTCGCGCAGGCGGCGGCCGTGCGTGCGCGCACAGCGCCGTGAGGGAGCCGAGGGCGCCGAGCTCGGTGGGCACGTGCCCAATGAGCGCGTTGGAGTGCAGCTCGCTGCGCGCCACGCGCGCGCGCGTGCGAAGCGAGGCGGTGCGCCACACGGCGGCGCGGACGCGCGCGTCAGGCGCGCGCGGCGGAGCGGGCGCAACGGCCTGCGGCGCGGCGCGCGGCGCGCGCGCTCACAGGCGGCGGAGCGCCGCGGCGTTGCCGAGCTCGGTGGGCAGCGCGCCCGTGTGCGCCGTGTGGTGCTGCTGCAGCTCGGTGAGCGCGCCGAGCGCGCCCAGCTCGGTGGGCAAGCGGCCGCTCATCGCCGTGTTGGACGCGACCCACCGCGTGAGCGCCGTGGCGCCCAGCTCGGTCGGGATCGGCCCGCGCAGCCCGGCAGAATCGGCGGAGAAGTGGGCGAGCGCGCGCATCCGGCCCCATTCGGACGGGAGCGTGCCCGACATCGTCGGGTTCGAGTGGATCACCACCTCGACCATGCGCGTCGCCGCGCCGAGCTCGGACGGCAGCTGGCCGCTCAGCCGGTTCTGCGCAAAGTTGACGCGCTCGAGCGACGTGAGCGCGCCCGCCTCGGTGGGCACACTGCCCGTCAGGCTGTTCTGCGCCAAGAGCAGCTCGCGCAGCGTGCCCACGCGCGTGAGCGCGCGCGGCATCACCGGCCCGTGCAGGCGGTTGCGCGTCATGTCGAGCTTGGTGAGCGACGTGGACGCCCCCCATGCTGTCGGCAGCTCGCCCGACAGCGCGTTCGCGCGCAGGTAAATGCCGACCAGGCTGGGCAGCGCGCCGAGTTCCGTGGGCAGCGCGCCAGTGAGGCCGGTGCGCCGCAACGAGGCCGCGCGCAGCTCCTCAAGACGCGAGAGCATGCCGAGCTCTGCACACACACGAAAAAGGGCGGGCGAAGACGCGGGAAAGGAATGGGGCGGCCGCGCGCGCACACGAGGAGACGTGGGCATCGCGCGCGGCGGCACGCCGGGCCGGCGCGCGGCGCGCGGCGCGCGGCGCGCACCTGTCGGCAACGTGCCGGTGAGCGCGGTCTTGTCCAGCGTGAGCAGCTCGAGCGACGAACACCTACGCAAACGCGCGCGTGGCGTGCGGAGCATGCCGCGCACCGCGTGCGTCAGCTGCGTGGGCCGGAAGGCAACGGTGACGCGCTCGCACCGACAGCGTCCGCCTCTGCGGAGCGGAGCGCGCGCGGCGCGTGCCGAGCGCGCGCAGTTCGGGGGCAGGCGCGCACCGGCCGAGCTCAGTCGGCAGCCTGCCGACCAGCGCGTTGTTGTTGGAGAGATCGAGGAGCGCGAGGGACGACGCGAGGCCAAGTGCCGTGGGCAGTGAGCCGCTCAGCATGTTCTGCTGCAGCTGCACGTCGCGCAGCCCCCTCATCGCAAAGAGCTCGGTCGGCAGCTGCCCGCGCAGGCTGTTCTGCTGCAGCAGCAGGAAGCGCAGCGCGGTCGCGCGCGCGAGCTCGGACGGGATCGTGCCCGACAGGCGCTGCCCGTACGCCGAGAGCGAGAAGAGGCGCTGCAGCTGGCCGAGCTGCGACGGCAGCGTGCCTGTTAGGCCGGCATCGAAAAGCGACAGCGTCACGAGCGACGACAGTCGGCCGAGCTCGGTAGGCACGGACCCGGTGAACGAGTTGAGCGACATGTCACTGGTGAGGCGGAGGCGCGCGCGCGCGCGCGTGCTGTCACAGTCAAATGCAAGTGATGGGCGCGGTGCACACGTGTACGCCTTTTGCGAACCCGGCGCGAGCATCCGCACGCGACCAAAGTTTGGCTTTCTCCGGGGCCGAGCGCATGCTTGCCGTCTGGTGAGCAAGCGTGCGTGCATCGCGCGCGACAAATGGCGGGCAAATGGATGGCCAGGCGTCTCGGGCGCGCACACACGCTTCGGCATTTATGTGAAGGTGGGCCGGGGGCGATGCGCCAGCCCACGCCACATCGGGCTTCGCGCGGGTGCGCGCACATGCTCGTCAGGCCCGCAAAATTGCCGATCTCGGTCGGCAGCGTGCCGACAAGGCTCTGTGTGGACGCGGACAGCGATGTGCATGAAGGATTGGCAACGCAGGCGGCGTAGCTCGGGTGCGAGCCGAGCGTGCGCCCTTGTGCCGCAGGGCACGCGAGCGCCAGAACGCCGAGCGCGATGCGAGCCAACGATCTCATGGCCATTGGAAAGGCGATTGCCTGCGATTGCAGACGATTGCCGGAAATGGGCAGTTGCCACCGTCTTACCAGAAACCTCCCGCTGCCGTTCTGCTGCACTGCAGCCCCAAAAAAAGGAAGGACACCGGGGCGGATGGGAAAAAGTGAAAAGAGGAAAAGTCAAAAAGAGTGCGAACCTCGGCAGTCAAACGTCCCGCCTCCGCGAGCGCGTGGGCGAGCGCGGCGAGCCGCTAGCTCGAGCTGCTCTGCGGCCATTGCGTCCACCAGCTCGTTGGTGCTGTGCACCACTGCTAGATGCCGAGGACGCCATTGTGCGCCGGCCGCCGGCCACATGACCCACAATCATCCCCCAACAGGAGGAACGCTCGGGAAAATTCAGAGTCGTTTTGAAAGCAATCTGGGTGGCTGACGGCCATGCGCGGCCGCTCGTCGCTGGGCGTGCTCGCGCTCGTGCTCGCCCGGCCCGTGGCGCATGCCACGACGCTTGCTTCGCACCCTAGCTACGCTGCTTGCGTCAGCAATTCGGCGTGCACCTCCATCGCAGCTGGGATGGCGGGGTTGACAGGAGCACTGCCGACCGAGCTCGGAAATTTTGCCGGCCTCACGAGCATGTGCGAGCGCGCGCGCACTTGGCACGCTCGTGCCGCCAGCTTTGCGACCTTTCGCCGCGGGCGCAATGCGCGTCTGAATAGACGGGGTAAGCGTCCCATGCCCGTCCCAACCCCATGACCTGACGAATGCTTACGCGTCCCCAACCTGCGCCGGACGCGCTTGAACAGTGACGTGTCGCTCAACTCGTTGCGACGCGGTGTGCCCACTGAGCTTGGCCGGCTTCCGCTGCTCGCATCGCTCTCGCTCTCCCAAGCCGGCCTAACAGGCACGCTGCCGTCGCAGCTCGGCCAGCTGCAGCGCCTCTTCTCGCTCTCGGCGTACGGGCAGCGCCTGTCGGGCACGATCCCGTCCGAGCTCGCGCGCGCGACCGCGCTGCGCTTCCTGCTGCTGCAGCAGAACAGCCTGCGCGGGCAGCTGCCGACCGAGCTCTTTGCGATGAGGGGGCTGCGCGACGTGCAGCTGCAGCAGAACATGCTGAGCGGCTCACTGCCCACGGCACTTGGCCTCGCGTCGTCCCTCGCGCTCCTCGATCTCTCCAACAACAACGCGCTGGTCGGCAGGCTGCCGACTGAGCTCGGCCGGTGCGCGCCTGCCCCCGAACTGCGCGCGCTCGGCACGCGCCGCGCGCGCTCCGCTCCGCAGAGGCGGACGCTGTCGGTGCGAGCGCGTCACCGTTGCCTTCCGGCCCACGCAGCTGACGCACGCGGTGCGCGGCATGCTCCGCACGCCACGCGCGCGTTTGCGTAGGTGTTCGTCGCTCGAGCTGCTCACGCTGGACAAGACCGCGCTCACCGGCACGTTGCCGACAGGTGCTCGCCGCGCGTCGCGCGCCGCGCGCCGCGCGCCGCGCGTCGGCCCGGCGTGCCGCCGCGCGCGATGCCCACGTCTCCTCGTGTGCGCGCGCGGCCGCCCCATTCCTTTCCCGCGTCTTCGCCCGCCCTTTTTCGTGTGTGTGCAGAGCTCGGCATGCTCTCGCGTCTTGAGGAGCTGCGCGCGGCCTCGTTGCGGCGCACCGGCCTCACTGGCGCGCTGCCCACGGAACTCGGCGCGCTGCCCAGCCTGGTCGGCATTTACCTGCGCGCGAACGCGCTGTCGGGCGAGCTGCCGACAGCATGGGGGGCGTCCACGTCGCTCACCAAGCTCGACATGACGCGCAACCGCCTGCACGGGCCGGTGATGCCGCGCGCGCTCACGCGCGTGGGCACGCTGCGCGAGCTGCTCTTGGCGCAGAACAGCCTGACGGGCAGTGTGCCCACCGAGGCGGGCGCGCTCACGTCGCTCGAGCGCGTCAACTTTGCGCAGAACCGGCTGAGCGGCCAGCTGCCGTCCGAGCTCGGCGCGGCGACGCGCATGGTCGAGGTGGTGATCCACTCGAACCCGACGATGTCGGGCACGCTCCCGTCCGAATGGGGCCGGATGCGCGCGCTCGCCCACTTCTCCGCCGATTCTGCCGGGCTGCGCGGGCCGATCCCGACCGAGCTGGGCGCCACGGCGCTCACGCGGTGGGTCGCGTCCAACACGGCGATGAGCGGCCGCTTGCCCACCGAGCTGGGCGCGCTCGGCGCGCTCACCGAGCTGCAGCAGCACCACACGGCGCACACGGGCGCGCTGCCCACCGAGCTCGGCAACGCCGCGGCGCTCCGCCGCCTGTGAGCGCGCGCGCCGCGCGCCGCGCCGCAGGCCGTTGCGCCCGCTCCGCCGCGCGCGCCTGACGCGCGCGTCCGCGCCGCCGTGTGGCGCACCGCCTCGCTTCGCACGCGCGCGCGCGTGGCGCGCAGCGAGCTGCACTCCAACGCGCTCATTGGGCACGTGCCCACCGAGCTCGGCGCCCTCGGCTCCCTCACGGCGCTGTGCGCGCACGCACGGCCGCCGCCTGCGCGAGCGCGCGCGGCGGCTTTCGCCCTCGCGCCGGCGTGCGCGCGCGCGCGCTCACCGCACGCGCCCGCGCGCGCGCTGCGCACGGCGCGCGCAGGCGGCTTGAGGCCAACCGCCTCGACGGCCCACTGTCCGCGCAGCTCGCGTCGCCTGCGTACAGTGAGTGTGTGCTGACTGAGGCGTCTGTCGGTGGCGTGACCAACATCTTCACTGGGCCTGTCCCGCCCGCACTGCTCGCGGTCTGCCAGGTGGTCATCCTGACAAGCCCGCCGCCACCGCTGCGACCGCCGCCGAGCCCGCCGCCGAGCCCACCGCCGCCGAGCCCACCGCCGAGCCCGCCGCCGCCGAGCCCGCCGCCCCGCCCACCGCCCAGCCCGCCGCCGCCGAGCCCGCCGCCGAGCCCGCCGCCGAGCCCACCGCCGCCGAGCCCGCCGCCGAGCCCACCGCCGCCGAGCCCGCCGCCCAGCCCGCCGCCCAGCCCACCGCCGCCGAGCCCGCCGCCCAGCCCGCCGCCGCCGAGTTCGCCGCCCAGCCCGCCGCCGAGCCCACCGCCGCCGAGCCCGTTGCCCAGCCCGCCGCCGCCCAGCCCGCCTCCGAGCCCGCCGCCGAGCCTGCCGCCGCCGAGCCCGCCGCCCAGCCCGCCGCCGCCGAGCCCGCCGCCGAGCTCGCCGCCGAGCCCACCGCCGCCTAGCCCGCCGCCGCCCAGCCCGCCGCCCAGCCCGCCGCCCAGCTCGCCGCCGCCGAGCCAGCCGCTTAGCCCGCTGCCGCCCAGCCCGCCGCCCAGTTCGGCGCCGAGCCCGCCGCCGAGCCCGCCGCCGAGGTTGCCGCCGCCGAGCCCGCCGCCAAGTTTGCCGCCGAGCCCGCCGCCGCCGAGCCCGCCGCCGAGTTTGCCGCCGCCGAGCCCGCCGCCCAGTTTGCCGCCGAGCCCGCCGCCGCCGAGCTTGCCGCCCAGCCCGGCGCCGCCCCGCCCGCCGCTCAGCCCGCCACTGCCGAGCCCGCAGCCGAGCTCGCCGCCACCGAGCTTGTCGCCGCCGAGCCCGCCGCCGCCGAGCCCGCCGCCGCCGAGCCCGCCACCGCCGAGCCCGCCGCCGAGTTTGCCGCCGCCGAACCCGCCGCTAAGCCCGCCGCCGAGCCCGCCGCCGCCGAGCCCGCCGCCCAGCCCGGCGCCGCCCCGCCTGCCGCTCAGCCCGCCACTGCCGAGCCCGCAGCCGAGCTCGCCGCCACCGAGCTTGTCGCCGCCGAGCCCGCCGCCGCCGAGCCCGCCACCGCCGAGCTCGCCGCCGCCGAGCCCGCCGCCGAGCCCGCCGCCGCCGAACCCGCCGCTGAGCCCGCCGCCGAACCCGCCGTCGCCCAGCCCACTGCCCAGCCCGCCGCCGCCAAGCTTGCCGCCGAGCTCGCCACCGAGCCTGCCGCCCAGCTTTTCGCTGCCGAATCCGCCTCCAAGTCCGCCGCCGCCGAGCCCGCCACCCAGTCCGCCGCCAGCCCGCCCGCCGCCACTTGGTTTGCCGCACTCGCCGCCTCCGCCTCCGCCCACGCCACCGCCGCCTACTCCGCCGCCGCCCAGCCCGCCGCCGCCACCGCCACCACCGGGCTCGCCGCCCTACCCGTCGCTGCCGCCACTGCCGCCGCCACCACCGCCGCCGCCACCACCGCCGCCGCCGCCGCCGCCACCCGCGCCGCCCAGCCCGCCGCCAAGCGGCGCCGCCCTCGCCGCGGGCGGCGGCTCGCGCGGCGAGCGCAACCCGCTGCTCGGCGGTCCCGACCTGGGCAGCGAGGCCGCGACCGCGCAGGGCGGTGAGGGCACAACAGCGATGATGGCCGCCATCGCCGCCGCCTGCGCGCTCTGCTGCTGCCTGCTCCTCTGCTGCGCAGCCTACCGCCGTTACCGGCGCGAGCTCGAGTCGCCCAAGCGCACGCCGCGCCGCGCGTCGCCCGCAGCGGCGCTGCGCGCCGCGGGCAAGCTCGGCGGCGGCGGCGACGAGTTGAGTAATGGCGCGATGGGCGCGCGCTCCGCGAGCGCGCCGCGCTCGCGCTGCGCCTTGGGCAGCGCCGCCGCGAGCTCCGCCCGCCTCACCTCGCTCCGGCTGACGGGCCGATCGTCGTGCGAGACCAACCCCTCCGCCTCGCACTCAACTTTTGAAAGCGGCGCGAGCACCTCGCCAACGACGAAACGGCCGCCTGCCGCCGCGAGCTCCAAGACCGACGAGACCTGGGCGCGCGCGTGCCCACCCTCGTTTGTACCCTCGTCCGCGCCCTCGTCCGTGCGCGGCTCGGCGTGCGCGCGGCGCGGCGGGCCCGGCGGTGGCAGTGGCAAGGTGGACGATGGGCGCTGGGCATTCGACGCAAGTGGCACGCCGGCGCTAAGCCCGACCAACGCGCGCGGCACAGGCGCCGGCAGCGTCGGCGGCGTGTGGAGCGTTGAGGGCCAAAGGGGCGGCACGGCTAGTGGCAAGGTGGACGCCGAGCCGCCCTACTCGCCCGCGCCGTCGTCGGCTGGCGGCGGCGGCTCGCTCTCCGCGCGGCTCGCGTTCGCCCTCGGCTTTGGCGCGCCCGCCGCCAAGGGCCACCCCGAGCCGCCCTACTCGCCCGCGCCGTCGTCGGCCGCGCGCTCGGCCGCGTCGGCGCGCCACGCGTCGCGGACGGATGAGGCATTGGCCGGGCCGCCCATCGGCGCGGGCGCGGACGCGCGCGGCGCGTCGTGGCGCGTCGAGCCGCCGCGCGCGCCCGTGCCGCCGCCCGTGCCGCCGCCCGTGCTGCCGCTCCGCACGATGCGCCGCGCGTGCGCCGGCGGCACGGTGGCGGGCGGCGTGTGTGACGATGGCGGCACGGTGGCGGGCGGCGTGTGTGACGATAGCGCCTCGTGGCCGTCGCTCAGCGCGATCGAGTCGTCGCGCCCGTCGGCGCCCGGCACGCGGCGCACGGCCGACTCGTGGGTGTCGATGCCGTGGTCGATCGGGCTGGCAGACGCGTCGCTGCCCGAGACGCCCCGCGGCGCGCGGCGCGGCGCCATGCGCGCCTCGCCGCGCCGCGCGGCTCATGCCGCGTGCGCCAACACGGGCGTGCCGCGCACGCTGCGCGACGGCGCGCAGCCGGTGCCGCTCGCGCCGCCGCTCAACCGCGGCGCGCAGCCGGCGCACGGCGCAGGTGTGCATGGCTTCCGCTCGGTGCGCTCGTCGAGCTTGGTGTCGATGCCCTTCATGTCCGAGCTCGACTACGCCGCCTCGACGGGTGCGTCCTCGTGCGGCGCCCAGCCCAAGCAGCAGCGCTCTGCGCGCGTTTCGTCATTCCCAAACTCGCGCCGCACGTCGTGGCGCGCACACCACATCCCCACGCCGCTCGCCGGCTACCCGCTCGTCGCGCACGAGACGCTGTCCGCGCGCGGCACGACCTTCGCGCACGGGCACGTCGCGTCCGCGCGCTCACACGTCGTGCGCCACTTTGTGCCCGGATTCACGCCACGTAGCCGCCGCGCGCGCTCGAGCTCCGACGCGCCCAGCCGCGTCCTTGTCGGCGCGCTTGCCGAGGCGGCCGCCGATGCGCCCGTTGCGGCGGCCGCCGCACGCGTTGCTGCGCCCGAGCGCGAGCGGCGGTCCGGCCGCTCGGCCGCGTCGATGAGCGCGTCGCGCCGCTCGATGAGCATCGCCTCGATCCTCTTTGGCCATGATGATGAGTATGACGACGACCACGACGACAACGACGACCGCGAACGCGCCGTTGCGCGCGAGTCGTGTGCACCGTCGCGGCGAGGGCCGACGCCTACGTCGAGCGAGCGGCGCGCGCGCACGAGCAGCCTTGCGGGCAACGCGGTCGCGCCGCTCGCCGACGTGCCGGCGTCGACGCCATCGAGCGCGCGCTCGTCGACCGACGTCGCGCGCGGCGGCGGGTGCGACGGCGTGGAGAGCACGCGCGCGGTTGCGGGGCAGGACGAGGCCGTCGACGCGGGGCGGGTGTACCGCGTGTGAATTCTGAGGCCGGGTGACAGTCCCGCCGCGCCACTCACTCAGAGTCCGACTCACTCAGAGTCCGACTGAGAGTCAGACATGCAGACGGGCTCTGGCCCACACTCTCCGCGGCTAACCGCGTGCGCCATCACATGGCGCAGCCACACGTCGAGCAGCGCGTGAGCGGACGGCGCGAGGTAGGGCAGCGCCGAGCCGCGCGCGATCAGGACGCCAACGAGGAGCAGCTGCACTGCGCGCGCGCGTGCGCACGCGGGGAAGAGCGCGTGCGTCGCGGGCGACCACGCGCGCGCTGCGTCGACGACGAGCTGCGCGCCCGCGTGCGCGCGCGCGCTGCGAGCGAGGAGCGCGAGGGCAAGCGCGAGCGGCGTGGGCGCATCGCCCGCTCCGCCGTCGGTCACGCTCACGTCCGCGCCGGCGACGAGCAGCGCGCGCACGCGCCGGGTGGGCAGGTGCTCGACGTGGTGCAGCGCCGTGCTCCAGCGACGCGTCTCGGTGAGCCACGCGAGGCATTCGGCGGGCACGTCGCGCACCATGGGGTGCGCGGGCGAGAGCAGCTCCTCGCGCCGCGCGCCGTACGCGCACAGCAGCTGCAACACGCGCAGGTGTCGGCGTGCGCGCACGAGCGGCGTGTGGCCGCTGCCGCTCGCGCCATTCACGTCCGCGCGCGCGCGGAGCAGCGCGGCGGCGCAGTCGACATGGCCGTACTCGCTTGCGGCGGCGAGCGCGGTCACGCCGCCTGCCATCGCCATGTCCACCGCGGCACGCGCCCGCAGCAGCGCGCGCACGCAGTTGACGCGCCCTTCGACGCTCGCGACCATAAGCGCCGTCGCGCCGTTCGCCTTGGCTCGGTCGGCGAGCGCGCCCGCGCCGAGCAGGGCGCGCGCGCAGTCGGTGTGGCCGCCTTGGCACGCGTACATGAGCGCCGTCGCGCCGCTTCCACCGCGCGCGCGGTTGACGGCGGCGCGCGCCCGCAGCAGCGCGCGCACGCAGCCGACGCGCCCGGCGCGACTGCCGAGCGCCAGCGCCGTCCAGCCGCCCTCCTTGGCGCGGTCGACCGCAGCCCCCGCGCACAGGAGCGTGTGCACGCAGTCCGCGTGCCCACCGCGGCTCGCGTACATGAGCGCCGTCGTGCCCGCCGTCGTGGCCCGGTCTACCGCGGCGCGCGCGTCGAGCAGCGCGCGCACGCACGCGACGTGCCCGCGCGCGCTCGCCACCATGAGCGCGGTCGAGTCGTGCCAAATGTCCCCGCCCTCGTCGGCATCGGCGCCATGCGCGATCAGGCTCAGCACGGCGTCCACGCGCCCGGCATGGCAAGCGTCGACGAGGTCCCGCCCGCGGGCCCTCATCCCCGTTGGACGTTTCGCGCCATCACGTTTGGAACTGAACTGGGGGCACTCTGTGAAGAGCTGTGATCTGTGGACTTCGCGGGGGCGCGGACGTGCGGTCGGCGCGAATCGTAGGGGGTGCCCGATCGCATCCTGCGTGACTGGCGTGGAACAGGGCGGTGTGCGGATGCTCTGTGCGAGTGGCGTGGGGCCTGGCCGCCTGCGCAGCAGCCGCTCTGCCCATCTTTGAAAGCCGTCCGCCGACGCGCGCCGCTTCGAGCGAGCGGGGACGTGGCCACGTGGGTGGCATGGGCAGTCGTGGCCCGGCCTCAAGCATGCGCCGTCGACCCGGGCCCTGGGCCGCGGTCCCACACCCGCGGCGCGCGAGGAGGTCGCCGCCGTCCCATCACAGCCGCTCCATCTTGCGCAGCATGACGCCGAGCTTTTGAAAAGTGGTGCGCATCTGCGCTGTTTTCATCTCCGCCGGCAGCTCGGGCGCATCCGCCGCGCCTTCCGCGAGCAGCTCCATCGCCTGCGCGCGCGGCGCGCGCGCGTCGCGGCGTGAGCCGCGCGCTAGGCCGCCGCCGCGCGCGGCCACCCGTCACGCCGCGCGCGGGGTCGGGCGCGCGCCAGGCAGGCGCCGCTGGGCGGGGGGTGGGCGGGGAACCCGCGAGGTGAGCGGACGTGCAACAGACGGTGCGTGCGCGCGCTAGAAGGAGCCGACTCAAGAAGGGGGATGGGCACACGGTGCTCGCGCGCTTTAAAAAGGAGCGCACACTCGGCCATCGCGCGGGCTCTCGCGCCGACGCGGGGCGCTCGCGCAGGGGCGGCGGGAAAGGGCGGGGAAGGGCGGGGAATGGCGAATGGTGGGCAGAAGGAAAGGGCGGGAAAAGGCGCGCGCCTGCACGAGCTGAGGCAGCGACGCGCCCTGCGACGTGAGCTGCCCCTTGAGCTCGCGCAGCATGGAGTCGTCGATCTGACCCGCGTCGACGAGCGTCTGCAGCTGCGTGAGGGCGGGCACGAGTTCGCGGATCGCCTTCTGGTCGAGGCCCGCGCCGCCCGGCCCGCCAAACCCGCCGCCAAACCCGCCGCCAAACCCGCCGCCGCCGCCACCGCCGCCGCTGCCGCCCGCCGCGCCCCCAAGCTGACCTGCCATCAGAGCGCGCAGCTGCTCCTCGTAAAGCTTCTCGAGCTTCCCCTCGGGCAGGCCGACAAGGTTCGCCAGACGCTCGACCGCCTCGGTCGCTTCCTCTGCAGCGCCGCCGCCCAGGTCGCCGAGCAGCGCGCCGCTTGGGTCGGCCGCGCCGCCCGCCGCGCCGCCCGTGAGCACGGCGGCCATCATTGAGTTGATGCGCGCCTTGAGCAGGCGCTGCAGCTGGCGGGGCGACGCCGAGCCCGCGTAGAGGTTGCGCAGGCCGCCGTTGCGTAGCCCGAGGCCCATGCCGCCTGGGCAGGGGCGCAAGGAGCGAGGCGAGGCGGGGCGAAACGGGAGGAAACGGGGCGGGGCGGAGCGGGGCGGGGTTAGGGGCGGGGCGGGGCGGGGTTAGGGGCGGGGCGAACCGAAGTGAGGCGGGGCGGGGCGGGGCGGGGCGGGGCGGGGCGGGGCGGGGCGGGGCGGGGCGGGGCGGGGCGGGGCGGGGTTAGGGGCGGGGCGAACCGAAGTGAGGCGGGGCGGGGCGGGGCGGAGGGGCGCGCGCCGCGCGTCAGGCGCTGCGGAGCCGCGGGGTTCGGGCAGGGCGGTGGTAGCTGGCGCGCGAGAGAGGATGTGCCCGCAGGCGCGGCTGCGCGGCGGCGCGCACGGAGCAGCACAAGGATGCCGTCGAGCGTGCCGTCCACCCGCGTCATCGCGCGCTCCGCGGCGGATGCCGCAGTCAAATCGCCGACGCCCGCCTTCGCCGCCTCGTCCGCCGCGGCAATCGCCTCGTCCACGCGTGCCGTGATGAGCGCACGCGTCGCGCGCTGCACCGCGGCGATCTCCGCGTCGTCGTCGCCGTCGAGGAGGCGCTCCTTGAGCAGCTCGAGCTGGCCGACGGCAGTTGGGGGCGCGTCCACGTTGCCCAAGTCGAGCTGGCGGGAAGGGGGAGGGGGGGGGGAGGGGGGGGCGACACGGCGAAAGGGGGCGAAAGGGGCGGGCGGGCGGGGCGCGTGAGGAACGCGGCGCGCCGGCGGCGGTGCGCCGGCCCCGCCCATCCCCCGCCAAGCCCAACCCCGCCAATCCCCTTGCCAAGGCCAATCCCGCCCATCCCCCCGCCAAGCCCAACCCCGCCCATGCCCCCGCCAAGCCCAACCCCGCCCATCATCCCCCCGCCAAGCCCAATCCCGCCCATCCCCCCGCCAAGCCCAACCCCGCCCATCCCCCCGCCAAGCCTAACCCCGCCCATCCCTCCGCCAAGCCCAACCCCGCCCATCCCCCTGCCAAGGCCAACCCCGCCCATCCCCCTGCCAAGCCCAACCCCGCCCATCCCCCCGCCAAGCCCAATCCCGCCCATCCCCCCGCCAAGCCCAATCCCGCCCATCCCCCCCGCCAAGCCCAACCCCGCCCATCCCCCTGCCAAGCCCAACCCCGCCCATCCCCCCGCCAAGCCCAACCCCGCCCATCCCCCTGCCAAGCCCAACCCCGCCCATCCCCCCGCCAAGGCCAACCCCGCCCATCCCCCCGCCAAGCCCAATCCCGCCCATCCCCCTGCCAAGCCCAACCCCGCCCATCCCCCCCGCCAAGCCCAACCCCGCCCATCCCCCTGCCAAGGCCAACCCCGCCCATCCCCCTGCCAAGGCCAATCCCGCCCATCCCCCCGCCAAGCCCAACCCCGCCCATCCCCCCGCCAAGCCCAACCCCGCCCATCCCCCTGCCAAGGCCAACCCCGCCGATCCCCCCGCCAAGGCCAACCCCGCCCATCCCCCGCCAAGCCCAACCCCGCCCATCCCTCCGCCAAGGCCAACCCCGCCCATCCCCCCGCCAAGCCCAATCCCGCCCATCCCCCCGCCAAGCCCAACCCCGCCCATCATCCCCCTGCCAAGGCCAACCCCGCCCATGCCCCCGCCAAGCCCAACCCCGCCCATCCCCCTGCCAAGCCCAACCCCGCCCATCCCTCCGCCAAGCCCAACCCCGCCCATCCCTCCGCCAAGCCCAACCCCGCCCATCCTCCTACCAAGCCCAACCCCGCCCATCCCCCCTGCCAAGGCCAACCCCGCCCATCCCCCCGCCAAGCCCAACCCCGCCCATCCCCCTGCCAAGCCCAACCCCGCCCATCCCCCTGCCAAGCCCAACCCCGCCCATCCCTCCGCCAAGCCCAACCCCGCCCATCCCTCCGCCAAGCCCAACCCCGCCCATCCCCCTACCAAGCCCAACCCCGCTCATCCCCCCTGCCAAGCCCAACCCCGCCCATCCCCCCGCCAAGCCCAATCCCGCCCATCCCCCCGCCAAGCCCAACCCCGCCCATCCCCCCGCCAAGCCCAACCCCGCCCATCATCCCCCCGCCAAGCCCAATCCCGCCCATCCCCCGCCAAGCCCAACCCCGCCCATCCCCCCGCCAAGCCCAACCCCGCCCATCCCCCTGCCAAGCCCAACCCCGCCCATCATCCCCCTGCCAAGGCCAACCCCGCCCATCCCCCCGCCAAGCCCATTCCCCCCCATCCCCCCGCCAAGCCCAACCCCGCCCATCCCCCCGCCAAGCCCAACCCCGCCCATCCCCCTGCCAAGGCCAACCCCGCCCATTTCCCCGCCAAGCCCAACCCCGCCCATCCCCCCGCCAAGCCCAACCCCGCCCATCCCCCCGCCAAGCCCAATCTCGCCCATCCCCCCGCCAAGCCCAACCCCGCCCATCATCCCCCTGCCAAGGCCAACCCCGCCCATCCCCCGCCAAGCCCAACCCCGCCCATCCCCCTGCCAAGCCCAACCCCGCCCATCCCCCCGCCAAGCCCAACCCCGCCCATTCCTCCGCCAAGCCCAACCCCGCCCATCCCCCCGCCAAGCCCAACCCCGCCCATCCCCCTGCCAAGCCCAACCCCGCCCATCCCTCCGCCAAGCCCAACCCCGCCCATCCCCCCGCCAAGCCCAACCCCGCCCATCCCCCCGCCAAGCCCAACCCCGCCCATCATCCCCCTGCCAAGGCCAACCCCGCCCATCCCCCCCGCCAAGCCCAACCCCGCCCATCCCCCTGCCAAGGCCAACCCCGCCCATCATCCCCCCGCCAAGCCCAATCCCGCCCATCCCCCCGCCAAGCCCAACCCCGCCCATCCCCCTGCCAAGGCCAACCCCGCCCATCCCCCTGCGCAGCCCAACCCCGCCCATCCCCCCGCCAAGCCCAATCCCGCCCATCATCCCCCCGCCAAGCCCAATCCCGCCCATCCCCCCGCCAAGCCCAACCCCGCCCATCCCCCCGCCAAGCCCAACCCCGCCCATCATCCCCCTGCCAAGGCCAACCCCGCCCATCCCCCCGCCAAGCCCAACCCCGCCCATCCCCCTGCCAAGCCCAATCCCGCCCATCCCCCCGCCAAGCCCAACCCCGCCCATCCCCCCGCCAAGCCCAACCCCGCCCATCATCCCCCTGCCAAGCCCAATCCCGCCCATCCCCCTGCCAAGCCCAATCCCGCCCATCCCCCCGCCAAGCCCAACCCCGCCCATCCCCCCGCCAAGCCCAACCCCGCCCATCATCCCCCCGCCAAGCCCAACCCCGCCCATCATCCCCCTGCCAAGGCCAACCCCGCCCATCCCCCTGCCAAGCCCGGCGTGCGCGCCAGCACCACGCGCGCACGTGGCCGCGAGGCGTTGAGCCCCGCCCGCCCCCCCATCCTCGCCGCCGCTTCGCTGCGCTGCCGCGCACCTTTGGCGCGCGCGCGAGGGACGGGTCGATGTCGGCGGCGGAGGCCGTCGCGGCGGCGGAGGCGGCGGCGAGCTCGCCGAGCGGGTCGGCGCCGTCGGGTGGCGCTTCAAGTTTGCGCACCTGCGCGCGGGAAGAGAAGGGGTGGTGGGAGGGGGCGCGAAGGCGGTCGAGCGGGCGACGGAGGGACACGCCACGCGGGAAGAGGGGGGGGGGGGGGGGGGTGCGGGGTGGTGGGAGGGGGCGCGAAGGCGGTCGAGCGGGCGGCGGAGGGACGCGGCCACGCGGCGCTCGCACGCGGCGTGGGCGCGCCGCACGCCGGCAGCGGCGCGCGGCCGCGCGGAAGCGGCCACGGCCCGACGCGCGCAGCCCGCGCAACAAGCCGCCCCCACCACGCACCTTGACGGTCACGGTCGACTCGTCGAGCTGCGCGAGCGGATCGGCGGCGGGCGGCGGCCCCGCGCCCGCGTTGGTCGGCAGGCGCACGGTCACCGACACGGGGCCCGGCGGAGGCGGCGGAGAAGGAGGCGCGGGCGCGCCGGCGGCGCGCGCGGCCGCGGCGGCGGCGGCGGCGCGCTCAGCCTCCGCCGCCTCCGCCGCCGCCTTCTCCGCCGCCTCCGCCGCGCTACGCGCCTCCGCCTCCGCCTTGCGCGCCGTCGCCTCCGCCACCGCCTCCGCGTCCGCCGCCGCCTGTGCGTCGGCGATCGCCGCTGCGGTGTCATCCACGCCCTCGACGAACGCGGCGGCAAACGACGCGACGGGCCCGCCCAACGCGAGCAGCTGCTCGAGCGATTCGCTCGCCACGCGCGCCTTGCGCCGGAAGAGCGAATCGAGGCCGCGCGACGGCGGCGGCGGCGGCGGCGGCGGCGGCGGTGGCGCGGGCGCGCGTGTCGCGTACGCCGCGCCGCCGACGCCCGCGCCGTCGCCGCCCGCGCCGACGCCCGCGCCGTCGGCGTACGCCGAGCCGTCGGTCGCGCGCTCCGCGACGGCGGGGCCGCGCGTCTCCGGCTGCGAGAGGCGGAGAAGCGCGTTGAGCGGGTCTGCGCTGTCGACGCCGCCGTCGGCAGACGGCGACGGCGACGGCGGCGCGGACGGCGGCGGCGGCAGCGTGGGGCTCAACTTGAGGAGCTGCGAGCGGAGGCGTTCGGTGCGCCGCCGCTCGTCGCGCGCGGAGAGGAATTTTGAAAGGACCTGCCGACGGGCCGCACGCGCGCGCGCGCGCGCGCGTGCGGCGGCGAGCGCGGCGCGAGTCGTCGTCGTCGTCGTCGCGCGCGCGCGACGAGGCGCGTGCGGAGGCGTGCGGAGGCGTGCGGAGGCGTGCGGAGGCGTGCGGAGGCGTGCGGAGGCGTGCGGAGGCGTGCGGAGGGGCGCGCGCGCGATGGCGCGCGCTGTGCGGGCGCGGCCGGCGCGCGCGCGTCCGCCTCACAGCGCACGTGGCGCGCGCGCACCGGCCCGCCCACCGCCGCCGCGCCCCCAACGATGAGCAGCGAGCGGGTCGAGACGCCGCCGCCGCTTCCAGCAGCCGAGCCGACCGAGCCGTCATACCGCGCGCCGGCGGCGGCCGACGGCGCGCGATGCTGGTCGGCGTCGCCGGCGCGTCGGCGCGACCGGCTGGGCGCGTACACCTGCGCCTGCGCCTCCGCGCCACGCGGCGCCGCCCACGCCGCGCCCGGCGAGCGGAAGAGCGCGAGCGCAAACGACAGCGCGACGCCCGCATGCCGCGCGAGGCGCGCCGCGCGGCCGGCGGGCGCGGCGATGCGCGTGCGCGCGCGCGCGAGGCGGCCGAGCCGCTGCGGCGCGTCGGCGCGGCGAGGCGCCGGAGCGCGCACGTCGCCAACATCGGCGCCCGCGCCGCCCACCCGCACGACGAACGCGTCCGCGTCGCCCGCGCCCGGCGCGGCGCGCGTCGGCGGCGCGCAGGCCAATGGTTGGCCGGCGCGCGCGCCGAGCGGGCGCGCGCGGCACGCTGCGGGCGCGCGCACGAGCGCCGCCGCAGCCGCGCCGTGGGCGCTCAGCCCGAGCGCGACGAGGATCAAGACCGCCCGGCCCGTCATTCGCATTCGGCCAGGCAGCATGGAGGCGTTCCGCGTGGCCGCCCCGCTTTGAAAAGGGGCGCCAGGTCGCGCCCGGTGCGGCGAGAAGGATGGCGATCCGCTCGCGCGCGCTCGCCGTGGCGCTAGCGCTCGCGGCGCGGACGTGCGCCGAGCCCGCCGCGTCAGACGCGGCTCTCGCAGAATCGACCGTCGGTTCGCTTGCGGCGGCGCCGTCGCCACCGCCGTGCGGCTGCGCCGTGCCTGGCCGCGGTCTCGCGGCTCGCGCCGCACGCGGCGCAGCGGACGGCGCGTGCGCCGCTCCTGGCAGCGCCGCGCGGAGGCCGTACGCATCTCCACTCGTGCGCATCCCGGGCGGCGCCTTTTGGATGGGCACGGACACGCCGGGCGTCGAGGGCGACGGCGAGGGCCCAGCGCGGCGCGCGTGCGTGCCCAGCTTTTCGATCGGGCGCGCGGAGGTGTCCAACGCCGAGTTCGCTGCGTTCGTCGCCGAGACGGGCCACGTGACGGACGCGCAGGCCTTCAACTTCTCGTTCGTCTTCGCGCACCACGCGACGCGCTCGGCCGACGCCGCCGCGCGCGAGGCCGTCGCCGCCGCGCCGTGGTGGCTGCGAGTGGACGGCGCGAGCTGGCGGCGACCGTACGGGCCGGGATCTGACGTGCTGCGTGCGCCGCACGCCGCGGACCGTGCGGCCATCGCCGCGGCCGCAGCTGCTGCTGCCGAGCCCGCGCGCGCGGCCGACGCCGCGGCCACCGCCGCCGCCGCAGCCGCAGCCGCAGCCGCGCCCGCCGCGCTCGCAGCGTTTTTCCCAGCGGCTGCCGCATTCCCGGAGGAGGCGCAACCGCCCGACCTCGTCGACCACCCGGTCGTGCACGTCTCGTGGCGCGATGCGCGCGCCTACTGCGCGCACGCGTACCTGCGCGGCCGGTTGCCGACGGAGGCGGAGTGGGAACGCGCGGCGGGCAGAGGTTGGGCGCGCCGCACGGCGGCCGGCGGCGGCGGCGGCGGCGGCGGCGACGGCGGTGGCGACGGCGGTGGCGCCGATGCGTCGGGCGGCGGAAGCGGCGGCGCCGACGAGGCGCGCGGTGTCGTGTGCGAGCGGTGCGAGGTGCCGTGGGGCGACGGCGACGGCGCGCTCGCGGGCCGTGGCGGCGCGCACCGCGCCAACGTGTGGCACGGGACGTTTCCCGGAACCTTCCCGCCCGGCCGCGGCGCGTCGGCGGCGCGCGGCGGCGACGGGTACAGCGCGACCGCGCCCGTGCGCGCGTTCGGCGCGCAGAACGGGTACGGGCTGTACAACATGATTGGCAACGTGTGGGAGTGGGCCGAGGACGTATGGCGCGTCGACCGTGATAGCCCCACGCCGACTCGCGCGGCAGAGGGCGCGGCGGGCGGCGCGAGCGTGAGCAGCGACGGCGGCATCGACGACGGCGGCGTGGAGCGTGTGAAGAAGGGCGGCAGCTTTTTGTGCCACAGCTCTTACTGCTACCGCTACCGCATCTCCGCGCGCACCGCGTCGAGCGCCGACTCCTCCTCGTCCAACCTCGGCTTCCGCTGCGCGCAGCCGCTCGAGCTGGACGGAGAAGACTCGGCCGAGCGCGAGGTGGAGGCGCGCCTGTGTAGCGAGCCGCGAGCGGCGGGCGGCGGCGGCGGGCCGGCGTTGCAATCGTCCGCGCTGTCGAAGCGCGCATCAGGCTGAAACGCGGCCATCGTTCCGTGCGCTTTTTAAAAACGGTGGCCTCAGGCAATGTGGGGATGGGCCGCACTCGCGGGCACGCTGCTCGCCCTCGGCACGCTCCTCGTGCGCTCGGGCGCGTGGTCGGCGATGACAGCGATGGCCCAGTCGTACAACGACTCGTACATCGACGAGGAGGACCAGGGCGACGACAAGAGCGAGTAGCCGACGCGCCGCGCGCCGAGCGGCCGGCGCGCCGCGCGGCGGCCGCGCGCGCAACGGATGGCGCGCCCGACGCGATGCCGCGCCAGCGCTCCGAGCGCGCGCGCGGGGTGGGCCCCGGCGACGAGCGCGCGGCCGAACCGAGCGGCGGCTTTGACGCGCGCGACAAGGCGCACGTCGCGGCGGCGGAGACGGTGGCTGTCCGCACTTTCCGTTTCGCCGACAGCCGCGGCGCGTGCGTGGAGGTCCGCATCGGTCACGGCGCAGCTCGGGGCAGCGCGCATGCGCAGCACGCGGGCTCGGCCGCGCGAAATGGAGCGCGCGAGCCGCGCTTCGCCACGCGCACGTGGCCCGCGGCGCGCGTGCTCGCCGCGCGGCTATGGGCGGATCGGCGCTCGCTGCTCGCGGGCAAGGCGGTCGTCGAGCTCGGCGCGGGCAGCGGCCTCGTCGGCATCACCGCCGCGCTCGGCGGCGCCGAGAGCGTCACGCTCACCGACCGGCACCACGCCCTGACGCTCGCCGCGCTCGAGGCCAACTGCCGGCGCAACGGGCTGCCCGTTGCGCCAGACCCGCTTATTGGCAGGGGACGTAACGGGCTGCTCACCCAGCGAGGCGTGCCGCACCGCAACTGTCGCGTGCGCGTGCTCGGCCTCGACTGGGCCGACGCGCCCGAGCGCCTGCCGACCTGGCCGCTCCCGCGTGGCGCCGCACGCCGCGCGCGCGTGTCCGCCACGCGGTCCGATCCGCCGTCGGACGCATCGGACGCGTCCGATGCAGCGCTGGACCTGCTCGTCGCCTCGGACGTGTGGTACGAGCGGCACGGCGCGCGCGCTCACGGCTGCGCATCTGCGCCGCGCACGCGCCACGCCGGCCAGCGCGACGGCGGCGGCGACCGCGGGGACGGACATGCCGCGTGCAGGGCGAGCGACGGTGCGAGGGGCGGTGGCGACGATGGGGGCAGCGATGGCGGCGGTGGCGACGATGGGAGCAGCGATGGCGGCGGCGACGATGGGGGCAGCGATGGCGGCGGCGACGATGGGAGCAGCGATGGCGGCGGCGACGATGGGAGCAGCGATGGCGGCGGCGACGAGCTCGAGGCGGCGGTCGCGAGCATCAGCGCGCTGCTGCACGCGCACCCGAACGCCGCGTGCGCGGCCGCGTACGAGGAGCGCGACGAGGAGACGAGCGCGCGGCTGTGCGCGGCGCTCGACCGGTACGGGTTGCGCGTCCAGCCGATGGGCGGGTGCGCGCAGGGCGAGGAAGGGGCCGATGAGGAGGGCGGTGCGAGCGGCAGCGTGCAGCTCCTGTGGGTGCGGCGGATCTGCGATGGCGATGTAGATGCACATACTGCCCGTTGGGTCTGAGTTCGCGGACGAAGGAATAGGAGAGACCCGCGCGCGAAAAAGCGAAAATGGCCGCGAGAGGTGCGCGCGCGCGTCGCGTCGGCCCCGCGGGAGGTGGCGCGGTGCGTGTCGCGCTATGCGTGTCGCCGCTGCGCGTGGGGGTTCCTGACATACCCGGGAACCCCGCTCTCATAACCGCGACACGTGCAGGCGGCGCGGCCGCAGCGCCGCGAGCGGCGTCATCATCGGCGTCGGTCGCGGGCACCGGCTCTCGGTCGAGGTCATGAAGATCATCCTGCGGCGGCTATTTTCTCGGCAGGAGCGCGGTGAGGATTGCGGATGACCTCCACACATCCACCGACACGCTCACGGAGTCGATCGTCCGCGCCACCATCGAGCGGTACGAGGCCACCGGCATCGTCGATTCCCAGCCGAACAAGCCACACGCTCGGTGAGCCGGCAGCGGACGGCGGCGTCGCGGACGGTGTCGCCGTGCCGGCCCCGGGTTCCCAAAATGGCCAGGACCCCGCCGCCGCAGCTGCGACATCCGTCGCGCCCGGCCCGCCGGCCGGCGCAGGCGCGCTCGCGGCCCTCCGCTTGGACGCGGACGCCGGCGCGCGCGCTGGCCTTGGTCGCGTCAAGGTCGCGCGCGCCGGTCCGTTGGACAAGGCGATAGCCGACAAGATGACGCGAGCGAAGCGCAAGGCCGACCAAGACGAGGCCGATCGCGCGCGCGAGACCTCGGCGCCGGCTGGCGCGCGACCCCGCGTGCCGAGGGTTACCATGTACTCGCCTACAACAATTGGCGCGCTGCCGCAGCGCTCGTCTCGCAAGCCCAGCGCTGGCGCAACGAAGCCGCCCGAGAATCGACGATGCCGGTGGCCTCGTACCGCTCGATGGTGGCGCGGACGATCGACTCCGTGAGCGTGTCGGTGGATGTGTGGAGGTCATCCGCAATCCTCACCGCGCTCCTGCCGAGAAAATAGCCGCCGCAGGATGATCTTCATGACCTCGACCGAGAGCCGGTGCCCGCGACCGACGCCGATGATGACGCCGCTCGCGGCGCTGCGGCCGCGCCGCCTGCACGTGTCGCGGTTATGAGAGCGGGGTTCCCGGGTATGTCAGGAACCCCCACGCGCAGCGGCGACACGCATAGCGCGACACGCACCGCGCCACCTCCCGCGGGGCCGACGCGACGCGCGCGCGCACCTCTCGCGGCCATTTTCGCTTTTTCGCGCGCGGATCTCTCCTATTCCTTCGTCCGCGAACTCAGACCCAACGGGCAGTACTGAGGCGCCCCTAGCAAATGCGAATCGAAATGATTCTTGATTAACCATATTCATCGGGGGGCGCAGTTCATGGCGGGGCGCGGGTCGTGGTGCCCCCGAGGCTGTGCCGAGTGCGCGATGGGCGGCGCGACGAGAGCGGCGTGACCGTCGACGGCGATGAGGTGCTCGGCAACGCGCTCATCGCGGCGGATGCCGAGCGCGCGCAGTCGAGCTCGTCAGCGCCGCGGCCGCGCTCGTCGCGCCGCCCGATGGGCTGAACGCGCACGGCCGCCTCCGTGCTGCGCGACGTGCCCGCGCCCAGCCGCGCGCGCTCGGCCGCGTCGAGCGCGGCGTGGAGCGGGTTAAGCAGCGAGCGCATGATCGAGTTGATGCGCACGACGGTCGCGATCTGCACGACGAGCGAAAGCCGCCGCTTGTGCGCCTCGACTGCTGCGTCGCAGAAGAGCACGTGGAACGTGTCGACCGCGGCGAGCAGATTTGCATCGTCCGCCGCGTCATTGGTCGTGGGCAGCAGCGCGATCTGCTCGACGCTGCCGCCCGTCGCCAGCCACACGTAGCACTCGACAACGCACCACAGCCGCTCGAACACGGACGGCCCCGCCAGTACGAGCAGCCGCGACGAGCGCGACATGCGCAGCACGACGTGCTCGAGCGGGCACAGCTCGCGCTCGGTGCCGCCACCGCCGCCAGCGGCCGGCGTGGCCAGCGCCCGCATCAACGTGGCCGGCAGCGCCGTCCGCACTCAGCGGCGGCGCGCGCTCGGACGCGTCGCCGCGCGGCCGAGCCGCGTCGGGCGGCACAGCCGCGCACTCGCGTGACGGCAGCCGCGAGAGCGAGAGCGACGGCTCGGCCGTGTCGAGCGCGCGCGCGCGCTCGGCCGCGGGCGCGGGCGCGCTCGCCGCGGGCGTGGGCGCGACGCGCTGGGCCCTACGCGGCGAGAGCGTCGCGCCGACCAGCCCGGCCACGAGCGCCGCCGGGGTGGTGGCGACCGCGTTCAAGCGCGCCGACGCGCGCAGCCGGCGCGGCGCGCTTGGCGGCGTGCTGCGCGGCGCGCAGAGCGCATCGATCCACACGGCGGGCGGGCGGCCGTGCTCGCGCGCAAAGGTGCGCGCGTACTCGCGCAGCGCGCGCAGCTTGCCCGCTGGCTCGTCCGCCCACGCGTGCACGACGTACGCGTCAGCGCGTTGCGTGCCCGCCCGCCGCGGCGTGGCCACGTCGATGCGGTGCGGCGCGACGTGGCGGCTGGCCGACCTGCCGTTACAACCGGACGACCATCGCGCCGATCGAGCCGCGCCGCCGTCCGCGCCCGCGCGCGGCCAGTCGGGCGCGCGCGCCTCGCGCTCGGCGCGCGTCCACGCGTCGTCGAGCGCGCGCAGCGCGCGCTCGTCGAGGAGGACCGGATGGAAGTGGCGCAGCGCCTCGGTGCACATGTCCGAAACGCTGCGCTCGTCCGCGTCCGTGCCGTAGCCGGCGAGCGGCGCGAGCGCCTCGAGCGCACCGAGCGTGCCGAGGCGCACCATCAGCGCGGCTCGCATGCGCTCTCGGAACGACGGTGCGCACGAGATGGCCGTGCCGAGCGCGTAGAAGGCGACGGGCAAGAAGGCGAGCACGGCGAGGCCCTTGCCGTGCGGCTGCGCGAAGAGGCCAACGCGCGCGAGCGAGATCATCAGCGTGAGCTCGGCAAAGGCCTGCCCCGAGAAGGAGACCCACAGCATGCGATATATGAGCCAGAGCACGCTCTCCAGCTCGTGACGCCAGCGCCAGTGGTCGACTGCCGTGGCGAAGACGAGGGTGAAGCCGCTGCTCGCCGAGTAGAGGTGGCCGATCGCGACGCCGATCGCGAGCGGGTCCGAGCGGACCGCGCTCTCCGCCTCGAACGCGGCGTACTCGACGGTGAGCTCGAGCAAGAAGAGTACCGAGCAGGCGCACACGTACGTGTTAAAAAGCAGCACGAGCGCGTGCAGCCGCCGGCGCTGCGACGCGAGGGGCTGGAGCGAGAGGAGCGCGGTTGTGCCGCCCACGACAACCGAAGACGCCGCGAGCGCCAGCCGGCCGAGCCAGAACGCGCCGATCTGCGCGCTCGCGTTGTGCGCGCGCAGGTGCGAGCGCAGGGTGACGCTCAGCAGCGCGGCGACGCCAATGCCGGTCAGCCCGCCGCCGACGGTGAGCGTCACGACCTCGAGGCGCCGCTGCCGGCCCTGCGCGAGCCGCAGCGCGAGGCTGAGCAGCGCCTCGACCCGCTCGGGCGAGAGCACATGCTCGTAGGCGAGAGCACGCTCGGTCGCGAGCCGGCGCAGCTCGAGCACGCCCGCGCCCGAGGCGCGCGCGCGCGTGCCGGCGTCCTCGATGATCGCGCGGCCAAGCGACTCGGGCAGCGACGGCGGCTCGACGTCGGCGTCGGACGCGACGGCGGCCGAGTGGCGCGCTTGCACGCCGGCGAGCCGCGCGCCCCACAGCGCGGTCGGCCCGGACGTGGCGCTCCCGCCGGCGTGCGAGGCGCTGCGCCACAGCGCGGTCGCGGCACGGCTGGCGCGGCGAAGCGGCGGGCAACCGCGCGTCTCGGGAGCGCTGCCGCCGTGCGCGCCGTCCGACGAGCGCGCGTCCGAGCCGACGCTCGCGCGGCTGGGCGCGCCGAGCGCGCCGCGCGCACGGCTCTGCCTGCCGAGCTGCGCGGATTGGCCGGCGCTCACCGCGAGCTGCGCGGTGAGGCGCGCGAGGTGCGGGTTGGCCACGGGGCCACCGCGCCCGCTCAGGCTCGCGCTCTGCACGCTCGCGCTCGCTGTGCTCGCCGAGCCGCGCACGAGAGTGCCGCCGCTGTCGCGCACACGGCGGTGGAGCGGCGCGCGGCGCGGCGCGGAGCCGTGCGGGCCCGCGGCGCGCGACGGCACGTCGAGCATTGCGACGACGTGGTACACGTCGCGCAGCAGGTTGTGCACGTTCCACACGTCAATCTGCTGCTCGGCAGAGAGCAGCAGCGAGTGCTGCACGCCACCGACCGTCACCGCCGAGCTAGCGGGCCGCGCGGCCACGAACGGCAGCGCCATCATCAGCGCGCATACGTCGTACGGCTTGACGAAGCCCTTGAGGTGCGCGCCGATGTCCGCCGTCTCGTCCAGCGCGTCGAGGCCGCGCGCCTCGAACTCGACGGCGGGCACGCCGCAGAAGGTCTCAAAGTACCACCGCTTGGAGCAGCGCGGCGGCAGGCTGCACGAACACACCTTGCCCCACAAGCCGGCGAGGCCGAGGAATTGCGCGTTGGCGAGGTAGACGAGTAGCGGCGACTGCGTGCGCGTCGCAAAGCTCTTGGCCAGCTGCATCGGCAGCAGCGGCACCGCCTCGCGCGACACGACCGCCATCTTCAGACGCGCGCCGAAGCAAAAGTCGTAGACCGAACGCGCCGCGTCCGGGTCGAAGACGTTGTTTTGCGACGCGTCGGGCCGGTAGCCGTGCGGCGCGGTTGGGTCGGGCGTGAGGCCGCCCTGGATCACCACCTCGGCCGTTGCGCGCAGCACGAGCTCGGGCTCGTCAGCGATTATGTCCGCAAAGTCGCGCAGCGAGGAGATGACACGATTGCAAGCGATTTCGGGCGTGCGGCGCGCAGCACGCTGCGAAAGAGTGCGCGTCCATCGAGCAGGCGCGCGTCGTCCGTCTCCGAGTAGCCGGCGAGCAGCATCTCGTGCGGCTGCTCGACGGAGGGCGTGCCCGCCGATCCGACGCCGACCGGGATGCGTGGCTCGCGCAGCCGGTCGAGGATGCACCGCGCGAGCCGCGCGCGCCGGATCGGCCGACCGCCGCCGTTGGCGATGACGCCGCATAGCCGCAGCTGGCGCTGCTTGTGTACGACTACGCTTGCGAGCAGCGCCTTGACATCGTCCGGATCGGGGCCCGGGTCGGCGACGATGAGAAGACCCCGCGGCGGATCGCGCGCATCGTTCGGTGACTCGCCCCCGTCACGCATGCGGCTTGTCGTCCTCCACCGAGGCAGGCTTGCGCTCGCGCTTGCGCTCGACCACCAGTTCAGAACTCCCCGAACGTGGAGCCTGAGTGGCGCCGTTGCTGCAATTAGCCCGATCGAAGAAGACGTTGCAGAAATGTTTCATACTCATACGTGGATACTACAAATATACTAACGACGCTTTCCGACGGGTCAACAGATGGGGTCAGGAAGTGCGTAGCGAGGCGCCAGGCGGAGCAGGCCCAAAGGCCCACACGCGCCTAGCCTACTACAAATATACTAACGACGCTTTCCGACGGGTCAACAGATGGGGTCAGGAAGTGCGCAGCTATACTAACGACGCTTTCCGACGGGTCAACAGATGGGGTCAGGAAGTGCGCAGCGAGGCGCCAGGCGGAGCAGGCCCAAAGGCCCACTCGCGCCTAGCCACCGCGCGCCGCCGCCCGCGCGGATACTACAAATACTACAAACCTGCCGGGAATCTCTCTTCGTTTCGCCCAACCTGCCTGCCGAATGAGCCGGCATCGGCAGGCAGTCCGGATTCGGATTCGGATCACGGCCGTCCGACTGGTCGCCGCCCGGCGCCGCTCGACGCTGCCACCGGGGGCGCTCACGCCCGTCGCGCGCGTTTTCCTCCACGCGCGCCGGCAACGGGCGACGGCGTGGGTGGGCGCGCGCGCGCGCGCTCCGAACCGCCGGCCGCACCGCTGCCGACCGCCTGCGGCGCGGCAGGCGCGGGCACGGGTGGCGCGCGGCGCGCGAGGTGCGTGGCCACGTCGGCCGCGCTCGTGCCCGTGCGCTGCCCCGCCGGCTGCCACCGTCCCGTCGCCTCGTCGTACGCCCATGCGGTCTGCGGCGCCGAGAGGTCGGGGCACAGCCTGAATGGGGTCGGCGCGCGGCTGACGCGGAGGGGCGCGCCGTAAAGGACGGCGCGGCCGCGGTAGAGGCCAACGTGCCCACCGCGCAGCACGACGGCGTCGCCCGGCGCGAACACCTCGCCCGCGCGCCCGCGTACGGCAAGCTCGACCGCCGCCGTCTCGTCTGCCGCACGGAACGCCGTCACGCGCCGGCCATCGGCGGTCTCGACGGGGCCGTTGAGGCGCTCGACTATGACGAGACGCGCGTGCACGTTTCGGTCGCCCGGCCGCAAGTCCGCCACGCCGCGAGCCGCCCCGCCCTCCGCGGCCATCGCGCGCCGATCGACTACTTGGACGGTGCGGCCATCGTGCCCGCGAGGCTTGATGAAACCGCTCTTTCGTGCAGGCGCAATCAGCAGCGCAGCATGCCGCGCCGGACGATCGCGGCGGCCGTGGCGACGTCGCTCAAGACGGAGTTCGCGGGCGTTGGCTGGGACACCACCCGCGCGCTCATGCCCTTCTCCAACGAGCTTGCAAACATCCTCGTCCAGTCGAGCATCGCGCCGCCGTCGCTCTATTCGCACGAGCACGGCGCGCCACTCTTCACGGCCATCTCGACCAACTTCTTCGACCTGCTCGCGCTGACCGGGATCATGCTCAACGTGGTGCAAGCCACGTCCATGTACGGCCAGATCAAGGGCATGCGGGTGCGCCACGCGCGCGCGCGAGACTCGGCCCTGCGGACCGTGGCATCGGCCGGCCGAAAGGTGGCCCGAGCTGCACGCGCGCGCGCGCGCGCGCGCGCGCGCGCGCGCTCTGGCGCGGAGGCGCGCCGTGCGCTGCCGGGTCAACGCGCGCGACTGTCGAGGCGCGTATCGCGCGGCGCACGCCGGTCGGCAGGCCCGGTCACGCGCCGGCTCGGCGGGGCGTGGCATCGCCGCAGCTGGCCAGCGCACGTACGTGCGTGCATGCTCGCCACCGACCGACAGCGCTGCGACCTGCGCGCTTCCTTCCGGCTGCCCGCAGGTCGGGCTGCTCGTCGCCTTCCTCGCTTTTATCGTGCCCAATTCGATGCTCGCTGGCCTCACCGACCTTGTCGCCGGCTGCCGCCTGGACAGTTGCGGGGGCACGCTCGTCGGCGGCAAGCTCGTGCGCGCGCGCCGCGTGCGCAAGCACCCGCTCGCGTGGCTGTGCGCGAGTCAGGCGATGGCGCCCCTTCTCGCATGGCACCCGCCCGGCCGCGCCGCGCGCGCTCTCCGCGTGCGGCTGCGCGAGCGCCCCCCTGCCGTGTCGCAATGAACCCCCCCCCCCCCTCCCCTTCCCACCCTTTCCGCTTTCCTCTCCCACCCTTTCCTCTTTCCTCCGCTGCAGCTCAAGCTCGGCCGGCTCGTCGCGGGCTGGTCGATCGTGTGGGCACTCGAGGCGTCGATCGAGCTGCTCAAGGAGGTGGCGTGCCACCCATCCGAGACGCACCTGCACCTGCAAGCCCTTCTGCCGCTCGCCGCGTCGCTCGGATGGAACGGCGTGCTGCACGTTGGCCTGCGGCACGGCAGGGCGGCGACCGCACAGCTCAAGAGCGCGTTCGCGCGCGCCGCGTCCAAGCTGCGCCCGCCCGCGCGCGACGCGCGGCGCGTGCCGTCGAGCCCGCCGCCGACGCCCGACCGCGCGGCCGTCAAGGCGGCGGAGGCAAAGGCGGAGGCCAAAGCGGCGGACGATGCTGATGAGCCGGCCACCGCAGCTGAGGCCTCGCCCGACGACAGCTAGACCGCGTCCAAGCTTCTCACTCACACTGATGACAGCGCTCAGCCGGCCCGATTTGAGCCGTCTCAAGTCTCGACTTCACGTGCCGCATGCCGTCCGCGCGAGTTTTACTCCTCGTCGTCCTCGTCGCGCCGGCGGCGGCCGAGTCGCGCGTCGCCGAGTCGCGCGTCGCCGGCTCGCGCGTCGCCGGCTCGCGCGTCGCCGGCTCGCGCGTCGCCGAGTCGCGCGTCGCCGGCTCGCGCCTCTGTCGTTTCGCCGCCGTGCGTGGCGGCGCGGACGATGTGCCGACGAGCGCGTCCGAGAGCAGCACGCCACGCGCGCCGGCGTGCGCGGACGGCGGGCTGCTTTCGGACGCGCTCGCGATGCTCGCCGATGGCACGATGCTCGCGCGTCTCCAGCTCGCCGCGCGCACTGACCCGGCCGCGCGCGCGCGCATCGCCGAGCTGCTCGCGATCCCTGCGTTCGCGCGCTTGGTCCACGCAGCCGGGCTCGCGCCGGCTGCGGGCGCGACGGTCGAGGAGGTGCTCGCGGCAATGGCGGTGCCTGAAACCGTCGAGCGCATGCGCGCTCTCGCGGGCAGCCCCGAGGTGTGGCGCAAGGTCGCCGCCGTGCGCGCCGGTCGCCGCGCGGGTGCGGACGGCGCGGACGACGGCGGCCTTGCCGATGACGGCGATGCGCTGCTCCGCCGGCTGCACGCTGTGCGCACGCGCGAGCCTGCGCGGCGCCTGAGCGACGCGGACGCGCTCGTCCTCCCGCGCGGGGCGCGCGTGCTCGCGCGGCATGCTGTCGAGGGCGCATGGCTGACGGCGACGGTGACGGGTGTGGCGCACGCGCTGCCCGGTGGCGGCGCGGCGTGCGACGTGCGCTACGCGGACGGGGAAGAAGAGAGGGCCGTGCCCGCGAGCCGCCTCGCGCCGATCGAGCCGACGGCCGAACTACCACGTCATGGCTAAAAAAAAGAGGAAAAAGGAAAAAAAAAGACCGCGCGGGCGGTCACCACGGCATCAGTGTCGCGCGGCCAGTCGCGCGCAGCTCGGAGAGCGTGTGCTCGCGCTCCGCGGCGGAGAGGCGGAGGAGCCAGCGGTAGAAGCGCAACACGACTCGGCACATGTACACCTGCAGCAGCAGCAGCAGAAGCTTCCAGATTGTGGGTACGACGTAGGTCACGTACGCGGAGTAGCCAATCAGCGTCAGGCAGAAAGCGAGGTACACCTGCACGCGACGGCACGCGCAGGGCGCGTGGTCGCGCAGCCGCGTGGGCGGCGCGCGGGGGCAGCAGGCGCGTGGGCGGTGTGCAGCGCGCGAGCGCGGAGAGGGGGGGGGGGGGGGGGGGGGGGGGGGGGGGGGGGGGGGGGGGAGGACAAAGGGGAGGGGAGCTGCTGAGCGCCTCACCACCACCAGCCGATGATCAAAGCGAGAGGCGCCCACGTAGCCCACAATGCACGGCACTATGCCGATGAGCAGCTGCGGGATGGGATGGGATGGGATGGGATGGGATGGGATGGGATGGGATGGGATGGGATGGGATGGGATGGGATGGGATGGGATGGGATGGGATGGGATGGGATGGGGAGGAGAAATCAGAGCGGCGTGTAGACGGCGCGCGGGCGGCGCGCGGACGGCAGCGTTGGGTGCGCGCACGAGGAGGGAAAATGGCGGGAAAAGCGTCGCGGCGGTGCCCATCAGCGCCTCGACGAGCAGCAGCAGCACGTGCACCGCCGCGAACCACTTGGCGACGCGCGAGAGGGCGCAAAGCGCGGCCATTGGGCCGGGCAACTGCTCGGCCAAGCCGCCAGCGGCAGTTGAACCACTGCCGGCACGCGTGCTGGTCGCGCCGGCGAACATGGCGTGCAGTCTGCTCGCGCGTCCGCCGCGCGCATCCGCAGCCGCGCCGCCGCCGCCGCCGCCGCCGCCGCCGCCGCCGTCCGCACCCGCCGCCGCGTCCGCCGCGCCCGCAGGCCGCGGGTGGTCCCCTCCGCCCCGCCGGCCCTCGCCAGCCGCTGCGCCGCTGTCCGTGCGCATCGGCAGCGCAGTCTGCCGCATCGCTGACTCGAGATGCGCGTCCACGTACGGGAACGAGACGGTCGTGCCTGCCAGCAACAACCGCGCGCGCGCGGAGGGGAGGGGGAGGGAAGGGGGGTCACGGCGGGGCGGTCGGCGGAAGGCGCGCGCAGGAGATGAGGCAGCGGGCGCGGCGCCGCGAGAGCGGGAACGCGACTGCGCGGTGTGCGCGACGGGCGGCTGCCAGCGTGCACGCGCAACGCACGCAGGCCCGAGCCCCTCCACGCTCGCGCGAGATACCCTCCGCCCGCCGCGGCCCCGAGAAGCTGCGCGCAGGCCCGGCCGCGCGCGCGCACAGACGGAGCAGATGATGCCGTGCCGGCGGACGTCGGGGATGAGCGGAAACTGCACGACGAGCGAGCAGCCCGAGCAACGCACGTGCAAGATCATCGGCTCGTCGCTCGGCGCGGCGGCGGGTGGGCACGTCGACAACGTCGCGGCCGCGCGATCGACCGGCAACGGGACGGGTACGGCGAGCATGGGCGGCGGCGCGTGGCCGCCGTCTGTGTCGTCGCCCGGGTTTTGGATTGCGATGACGGCGGCGTGGCCCTCAGGCATCCCCTCTGAGCTCGTGCGGCTTGTCCGCGCCTCGGCGCCCATCGCCACCAGCACCCCTTCGTCCACAGGCCCCGCGGAGTCAAAGATCTTGGAGCTCGCACGCCTGCAGTATGTGACGCATACTCAATAACACTATAACAGACAACAGTCTTTCACCTCGGTTACGCTTCTCTGATCGCCCCCTGGGCCACGCCCGAACGCGTGGAGGCAGGATCGAGCCGCTCTGCACGGCGCGGCGGAGCTCGGTTGCACGGCGCAGGGCGGCACGTGCGGGCTCAGCTTGGCACGGCTCGTTAGGCGGCCCGCGCAGAGCCTCAAATGCGCGCCATTGTCCGCGCCCTCCTCCTCGCCTTCTCGCTCGGCGCGGCCGCAGCGTTTGGGGCTCGCGCGCCGCTGGCGATCGCCCGGGCCGGCGCACGGCCGCTCGGTGCGACGCACGCGAGGGCCTCGGCGGGCGGCGGGCGGGATTTGGACGGCGCACGCTGCGCCGAGCGGCTTTGGCGCTCGCGTGCAGCCGGTGCGGCTGTCGCCGCACGGCCGCGCGCGCCATGCGCTCGCCGGCGGCCGACCGCGCGGCGCGGCGCGGCGCGGATGGAAACGGAGGCGGCGACGGTGGTGCGCTTGAACGGCGCGGACGACTTTAACGCGGCTTTCGACGTTGGCAGCGATGAGCAGCTTGTCGTCGTCAAGTACTACGCCTCGTGGTGCCGCGCATGCAAGGCGCTCGGCCCAAAGGTGCGGCGGGCGGGTGTGCGCTGAGCGCGCACTGCCGCTCCGAGGCTTGCGTGCCTGCCGCGCGCTGCCCCTTTGCGCCGCTGCCGTGTTGGGCTGTGCTCCCCCCCCCCCCCCCCCCCCCCCCCCCCCCGGTTAGCACCCGACCGGCGGTGCACGCCCCCGACGCCTGCGGTCGCGGCCACCGCTGTAGCGCGGCTGTGCCGCGACGCCTGCACCGCGCGGCCGCCTCGCCGCCTTTTGAGCGCTGCCCCCTCCCCTCCCTCCCATTTTCCCGCCATGCCCCCACGTCCCCCGTCTGCCCGGGCTCAGGTTGAGAAGATTGCGCGCAACCACCCGAATGTTCGCTTCTACGAGCTCGAGTTCGAGGCGAACAAGGCGCTGTGCAAGGAGCTCGGCATCAAGGCACGCCGCGCGTGCCCCTGCCCCGCCCTCTATTCTCGCCTCGCCTCGCCCGCTCGCGCCGCGGCTGCCCTCCGCCGACCCGCCGCGCGCGCTGCGGCCGTTTGCCTCGCCCACGCCCACCGCCCGCCTCTCTCTGGTGCGCGCTCAGCCGCCATCGTTCCACCCGCCATCGTTCCACCCGCCGCGCCGATGCAGGTGCTGCCATGGATCGAGATTTTTAAAGGCGGTCGCTCGACCAAGCTTGAGAGCTTCTCGTGCGGGTGCGCGCAACCCGTTGCGCCGCACATCCGCCGCCGCGCGCCGCGCCGCTTCCACCGGCGCCAGCCGCCCGCCAGCCGCCCGCCAGCCGCCCGCCAGCCGCCCGCCAGCCGCCCGCCAGCCGCCCGGCGGTGCACGCGCGCGCACGCGCAGCGGCGCCGCCGTGCGGCGAGCGGCCGCGCCGCGCTCGCGGGGGCGGGGCAGCGCGCGCGGTTGGACGCACGTTGGCCGAATGGTCGAAGGGCGCGCGCGTCCAGCCGTTCTCGCCCGCCCGTGCCCGCCGGCCAACCCACACGCGCGCTCTCTCCGGCCGCCCGCCGCCGCCGCGCGTCTCGCGCATGCGCCAGGCCGTCCAAGGCGGCGCAGATCAACGAGAAGGTGCGCTACTACCTTGACGGAGGGACGGCCCCGCTCGCATCGGCGCAGCCGGCGGATGACCGTGACGGGGACGGCGGCGCGGGCGTGCAGGCAGAGCCGGGCAGCGGATGACGCGAACCCCCGGACTGTTCCGACATGTTCAGCGCGTGAGAGCGCAGACTCAGACTGCACTTGTCAGAGCGACTTAGCCGACACTGGGAGCGCGTGCCCATCCATCGCCCCCCACTCAAGCCCCGCCTCCGCCTCCCAGCCACCACCGCGACTTTACCGCCGCCGCGCCGCCGCCACCGCTCGTCGGCAGGGCGCGCGTCGCGCGCGCGCCCGCCGCAGCCGCGGGCTGCTCCTGGCGCACGCCGTCGTCGCTCGCGCCGCCGCCGCCGCGTCGGCCGCCGCGCGCTTCCTCCGCCGTCTCCTCGTCATCCGCGTCCGACTCCGCGGCGGCGCCCGCCCTTTGCTGAAACGCGTGCGCTCGTATCCACACGTTGATCGCGTATTTGATGGCGCCGGGAGCGGGCGGTTCGCCGCCGTGCAGCGTGCGCTCGTCCGCGCCGCCATCGTCGAGGCAGTCGTTGAAGACGAGCGCCGTGCCCGCGCGAGGCGTCACGTGCATGCGCAGCTGCGGGAAGATGGTCTCGCCCAGGCCGGACGGCGCAGCTGGGCCGTCGGCCGGATCAGCGGGCGCGTCCGTGCCATTGTCGGGCGCACGCACATCGTTCAGGTAGATGAGCATAGTGACGTGCCGCCTGCCCATCTGCAGGTTCTCGAGGAAGTCGCACGCCTTCCCAAAGTCAAAGTGCGGCCGGTACAGCTCGCCGCCATAGTAGCGCACCACCTGCAGCCCAGCCAAAGTTGGGAAAAAAGAATGGCGTCGGGGGGGGGGGGGGGGGGGGGGGGGGGGGGGGGGGGGGGGGAGGTGAGAGGTGGGTCGCGACGCACGCAGCCGCGCCGCGGAGCGCGCGGCGGCCCGGCGCCCTCCGCGATGCGCCGCGGCCGCGTCACCTGCAGCGGCTCGATGTTGCTGATGGCGTACCCTGTCGCAGCCGCTGCCCTCGCACTGATCGCGCGCACGAGCGGCCCCATTGCGTTGTTCGCCAGGTAGCTGGTGGGGGGGGGGGGGGGGGGGGGGGGGGGGGGGGGGGGGGGGGATGGACAGCAGGGCAGGCCCCGCGCGCATTCGAAGCAGCAGAGCGCGCGCGCGTCAGTCCGGCTAGCGCGCGAGCGCGCGCGCCGGGCGATGCGAAGCAGCCCGGCGCGGGGGTACCCCCAGCAGCCCCGGCGTGGGTGGGCGCGCGCGGCGCTCACGCAGTCGACGACGAGCGGATGGTCTCGACGCGCCCGCCCGCACGCGAGCGCTGGAACAAGGGCTGCGCGAGCTTCAGCATGGCTGCCGCCTCGTCTGCGCTCACAAAGTCGTGGAGCAGCCGCACGCGCGGGGAGTGGCTCAAGTGCACCACGCGGTACACGCGGCCGCCCTCCGAGGCCGCGCGCTCGGCGCGCGCCGCCTCGTCGCCGCCGTCCGCGTCGCGCAGCGCGCCCGACGGCAGAACGGCGACCACGCGCTCGGCGCTCAGGTCGCGCGGTGTGGCCGCACGCGCCGCGACTGCGGCCGCGCTGTGCGCGACGGAGGCGGCCGCGTGCACGGCCCACGCGTCGTGCGGCAGCCGACCGCCATCGTGCGGCACGCGAGGCGTGAGTGCCGCAAAATGGGCGCGCACGCCCGCGACGGTGCCGGGCAGCGGCGGCACGCGCGCGCCGCCGAGCCCCGCGTCCGAGGGCACGAGCGCGTTCGCCCAACCGCCGTGCCAGCCACCGTGGCCCCCGCGCGGCCGGCAGATCGCGACGAGCGCGGCCGCGCCGAGCGCACGCGCGATCGTGCGCCGCGCGGGCGTGCTTCCCGACACGACGGGTGCGAAGGGCGTTTCGTCCCAGCATGGCGCCCGCTCGACGCGCGCAGACGGCGCGAGCGCAGCGGCCGGCCGACTCGCGTCGATGAGCGACTGGCGCGTGTGCACGGTGGATGCGTCGGCGTAGAGGGCGAGAATTGTGGGCAGGGCGAAGCGAGCGCAGCTGGTGCAGACGGGGCGTGTTGGGGAAGGGGAAGGGTGGAAGTCGTCAGCTGCCGCCCTCGCTGCCAGCCCCTTTGCAAAGCCCTAGCTGCATCCCCCCCCTCCCCCCCCTCCCCCCCCCCCCCCCCCTGAGGCCTCACCTGAGGAAGCAGAGAGGAGCAGCCCCGGCTCAGACACTGCCCCCCCCCCCCCCCCCCCCCCCCCCCCTGTGGCCTCACCTGAGGAAGCAGCGCGAGAGGAGCAGCCCCGGCTCAGACACTGCCCCCCCCCCCCCCCCCCCCCCCCCCCCCCCTGAGGCCTCACCTGAGGAAGCAGCGCGAGAGGAGCAGCCCCGGCTCAGACACTGCCCCCCCCCCCCCCCCCCCCCCCTGTGGCCTCACCTGAGGAAGCAGCGCGAGAGGAGCAGCCCCGGCTCAGACGCGCACTCGCCACGCGCGGCGCGCTGCGCGCAGCTCGGCTCGCGGTCGAGCAGCTCCTGGCAGCGTAGCGCATCAACGCACACACGCCACTCCGCCGCCGCCGCGCCGCCGCCGTCCGCGCCGTTGCCGGCTGCGTGCGCAGCGTCGGCGGCTGTGCCGTTGCGCAAGCCGGCGGCGGCGCAGAGGTCGAGCCCGGCGCACGAGCCCGCGCATCGCTGCAGCTTGCGCGCGTCTTCCGATGCGCCGCCGTCGCCGTCGGCGCGCGCGTGGCTGGCCGCAGCCGCCGCAGCCGCCACGTCGATCGCGGCGCGGCCGCAGCCGCCCTCGTCAGCCCACGAGGCACAGTCGAGGTCCGTGTCGAGCAGCGCCTCGTGCGCGGACGCGCGCTGCCTCTCGCACGAGGTGCGGCATGCGGCGAGCATATAGCTACGCGGACGAGTTGGGGGAGGGTAAGGGGCGGGCAGCGGTGAGGCGTGCGGCACGTGGGCTTCTCGCGCGCGGCGGTGCGGCGATCGGGCGAGCCGCATGGCTCTGCCGCTCACCCCGCGTTGCGCGTGCACTCGCCGCCCTCGGCCCAGCCGGCGCATTGCTCCACCTCGTCGGTGCGCGGCGCCACGCGGCCCTCGACCGCCTTGCACGACGCCGCGCACATGCGGCTCACTGCGACGGAAATCGCGCGCGCAGCGCGCGTGCGATGCGAGCGGTCGAGGGGGAGGGGCGTTGATCAGGGCGGGAAGCCGAGCGCGGCGAACGTTCCGCACGAGCACGCCGAACATCGCGGTCGTGTGCCGCGCGCACTGTATCCTGGGTTGGCCGCGCACTCGCCCGATTCGGCCCAGGTGATGCACTTGTGATCCTGGTCCGCCTCGTGGAAGACGTCGGCGGAGGCGAACGACGCACGTGGCGCGACGAGCGCGGCCGCGCACAAGGCGAGCGTGCCGCGCATCACGCCCGCGGCGGCCGGACCTGCCGCTCGACGGGCGGCGCCCGAAGTGAACTTTCTCCGCCGCCCCGTTACCATGCACGCGCACGATGGCTGCCGTGATGGCGTGAACGCCTGCTGACGGCGCAAGGCTCGTTCGGATGGCGACGGAGGAGGAGTGGGCGCAGCAGCACCGCCCAAAGTCACCACGCATCGGCCGCGCGCTTGTGTACGTGCCCGTCGCTATCGACTTTGCTGGCCGCTGCCCACGCTCGCCGCTCTCCTCCGGCGGCGACGGCGCCGGGCAGCTGCCCGCCGAGGCCATGCTCATCATCGCGCAGGCGTCGGTGCGCATCCGTGCCGACGAGAACAGCGATGGCGACGGCATACCGTTGAGTCCCCCGCGCGCCGACACTGCCGACGCGGCAGGGGCCTCGAGCGCGCGCACGGGCCACGGCGGCGGGCGCGCTCCGCCGCAGCTCCACGGGCTGCGCGCCCTCGAGGAGGCGTTCGAGCCGCTCGGCCGTCTGCTGCTGCTCTGTCCCGACGAGGCGCCCGCGGCAGCGCACGCTCCACCCATTGCGCCCGTCCGCGCCGCCACGTGGCGCGCCGCCGAGCCTCCACCTCTTGCCGCGCCCGTCAACGATGGCTGGCGGGCAGCGATCCCGCCCGTTGTGCTGCGCGCCTCCCTCCCGCTCCTCGACGAGGCGCAGCCCTTGGGCGGGCAGGCGGGCGCTGCGCTCCACACCGCCGAGCCGCTCATCGCCTTCTCGCTGCGCAACCGCGTCTGGGCTGACGTGCGCCGCGGCGCCGCGGCGCTAAAGCAAACCCCCACCCCACCCATTCCACCCCCCCCCCCCCCCCCCCCTCAGCCCACGCTGCGTGTGCGCCCCAAAGCAAACCCCCACCCCACCATTCCACCCCCCCCCCCCCCCCCCCCCCCCCTCAGCCCACGCTGCGTGTGCGCCCCTCCCACCGCCGCTGCGCCCACCCGCGTGCGCGCCTCTTGCCATCCGCTCCCCCCCGCCCCGCTCTTCCGCCGACCGCAGCTGCCGCGCACGATCCGAATCGCGCAGCTGCACACCCTCGTGCTCGCGGGCAACGCGCTCAGCGCGGCCGCGCTGCCGCCAGCCCTCGGCGAGGCCACGTGCCTGCGTCGCCTCGACCTGAGCGCCAACCGCCTCGACCACGTGCCCGCCTCCCTCCTCGGCTCACTGTCGGGCCTGCGCGGTGCGCTCGAGTGGCTTTCTCTCGCTGCAAACCGGCTGCGCGCCCTGCCGCCATCGCTGCTGCAGATGCCGCGGCTGCGCCACCTCGACCTGTCGCGCAACCAGGCGCGCGCGCGCGCTCGACGCCCTGCGCGCGCGGCCGCGCCGTGGCGCGCGCGCGCTCGCGCCGCGACGCGCGCGCGCGGTGGACGCCTTGTGCAGCGCGCCAGCGCTCGTCTGCAGCCAGCGCTGGAGCACGGGCCGTTACGCGCGCTGCGACCCGCATGTACGTCACCCGTCACCCGTCACCCGTCACCCGTCACCCGTCACCCGTCACCCGTCACCCGTCACCCGTCCTCGCGCCCTGACCCGCGCGCCGCGCGCCGCAGCTGAGCGAGCTGCCAGCAACGGTGCCGCCGCCGCCCACCGATCCCGGCAAGCGGCCGGCGCAGCCCACGCCCCTCGCGCCGGAAGCATCCGACAGGCCATCGTCGAGCGCAGGCCGCGGGGGCGACGCGCGGCCGTGGCGGCGGCACCGCGCGGAGCGCTCGGGGGGCGAAGACGGCGCGGGCGGCGGCGAAGACGACGGGGGTGGCGACGGTGGCGACGGTGACGGCAGCGGCGACGTTGGCCGCGTGGGCGTCGAGCTGAGCGACGGCGACGGCGACGGCGACGAGGGCGATGAGGGCGATGCCGACACGGACACGGGCACGGGCACGGACGTGGACGCGATGATGGCCGAGGAGACGGCGGAGGAGGCGAGCGCGGGGACGGAGCGCGCGGCCGCGCTTGCCGTCGAGTTGGGCGATGGCTCGCACGGCAGGCCGGACGGCAACGGCGGCTGCGCCGCGCCGCCCGGCGCGCGCCGCTCGAGTTCAACGCGGGCGGCGGGTGGCGTGCACGGCGGGGTGGCGGACGGTGTTGATGGTGCACAAGGCAACGTCGCCACCCTCAGCCTGCCGCACGGGACGCGAGGGAGCCCATCGCCCCGTCCGACCGGCGAGCACCCGCCGCCGCCGACGCGCGCGCCACTCCCGCCGCCAGCGTCGCCGCCGTCGCCGCCGTCGCCGCCGTCGCCAACGTCGCCAACGTCGCCGCCGTCGCCAACGCCCGCGGTGCGCGTGCCGCCCCTGCCGCGCCTGCGCGCGCTGCTGCTCGCGCGCAACGCGCTGCGCGCGCTCCCTGCCGCGCTGTGCGCCTCGTGCCCTTTGCTCGAGCAGCTCGACGTCTCGCACAACGCGCTGCGCGCTCTGCCGCCCGGCCTCGGCGCGTGGTCGCGGTTGCGCGTGCTCGACGGCGCGGGCAACGCGCTGCTCGCGCTCGACGCGCGCGCGCTGTGCACGCAGCTGCCCGAGCTCGTCGAGCTCAGGCTGGGCGCGGCCTTTGGATGCGACGTGGTGAGCGGAGCGCCTCGCTGCTGCCGCGCATTGCCCGCCCACCGCCCGCCTCCCGCCTCCCACCTTCCACCGCCCGCCACCCGCCTCCCACCGCCCGCCTCTCGCCGCTCGCTGCTCACCGCCCGCCACCCGCCTCCCACCGCCCGCCTCTTGCCGCTCGCTGCAATCGCCCGCTACCCGCCACCCGCCGCCCACCGCCCTGCCGCGCGTCAGATCCACGAGCAGCAGCTGCAAGAGCAGCAGCGGCACGCCGTCACGCCCGCTGAATCGCCGCGCGCCACCGCGTCCGCCGCGGCCGCCATGCCGCCTCCGTCCGCCGCGGCCGCCATGCTGCCTCCGTCCGCCACAGCTTTTGGCCCGCCGCCTGCGCGCCGCGCGTCCGCGGCGCCTGCGGGCGGCTGGGCTGGCGCGGCGGACGGAGGCGGCATGGCGGCCGTGGCGGACGCGGCGGCGCGCGCGCTCGCGGCACAGGCGTCCGCCGCCGCCATCGACCCGCCCATTTCGGACAGCCGCGTGAGGCTCGCGCTCACCCGCGCGATGCGCGACACCGCCGCGCTCGGCGGGCTCGGCGGGCAGCGCGCGCGACGGAACGGCTCCGGTGGCTCTCGCGCGCTCTCGCCGCCGGACGAGGGCGCGCGCCACGCACCGCACGGCCTGCGCGTGCCCTCCGAGCCCGTGCGTCCGTCAGGTGGCGGTGGCGGTGGCGACGGCGGTGGCGACGGCGGTGGCGACGGCGGTGGCGGGCGGCAGCTCGGCGTGCACGCGCGCGGCGGAGATCGCGCCGCGTCTCCGCCGCAGCACCCGCCGCAGCAGCAGCAGCGCGCCGCGCCGGTGACCGCACCGCACGTGCTGCAGCCGCCGCTGCGCTCACCGTCGCCCGCCCGCCGGCAGGCCGAGCGCGCGCCCATTGGCGGCGCCTCAGACCAGCCGCGCGAGGTCTGCCGCGCCGGGCGCGAGCCCAGCACGTCGGGCGGCTCGCTCGCGCTTGCGCTCGGCTGGGCCGACCTGGCGCTCTTCGATGCGACGCGCCGCTGCCTCGGCGCGTGTTCGCATGTCGACCTCGCGCGGTGGGTTGCGTGGCGGGCGGGCTCTGTGGGTTTCCCCCTTTTTGAATGTCGTGCCCTTTTTCGAATGGTTGAGGGGAGATGGGGGGGGGGGGGGGGGGGGGGAAGTCGCAGGAGCGCCGCCACGCGGCGTGCACGCCGCAGCCCGCCGCACGGCTACGCGGCCGCCTCACGCCGCGCCCGCGCACCACGCCGCCAAACCCACGCGCGCGCAGCAACCGGCTGCGGTCGGCACCCCCGTTCCTCTTCGAGCTGCACGCGATCACGCACCTCGACCTCTCGCACAACGCATTGCACACGATCACGATCCCCGCGCGCGCGCCCGTCGTCGCGCCGGCCGCCACCTCCGCCGCGCCGGCGCCGTCCGGCGGGCGCGCGCGCGGCAAGAGCACCGCGTTGTGCGTTCTGCACACGCTCGACCTCTCGCACAACCCGCCGCTTGAGCGCATTGACGGCCCGTTGTGGGAGCTGCCCGCGCTGCGCATTGTGAAGCTGGTCGGCTGTGCGCTCATCAGCCGGTGCGCGCGGGGGGGGGCGGAGGGCTGGCGGCGGGGGCGGGGGCGGGGCACCCGGCGCGGAGCGGGGGGCGGAGGGCGGGGGGCGGGGCGGAGCGCGGGGCGGAGCGCGGGGCGGAGCGCGGGGCGGAGCGCGGGGCGGAGCGCGGGGTGGGGGGCGGAGGCGGGGGCGGAGGCGGGGGCGGAGGCGGAGGCGGGGAGCGCGCAGGCCGAGATGGCGCGGCGCCGCCGCGCGCTTCGCACACCATGTGCGTGCGTGCGCGCGCCACGTGACCGCGCCGCACATTCCGCGCGAGATGTGCGCGCCGCTTTGCCCGCCGCTCCGCGCAGCCACCTTGAGCGGTGCACTTGGAGACTTTTAGACGAGCGCAGCACGTCGCTTGCCCGGCGCACCGCGCGCGCGGGCGAGGGCGAGGGCGCAAGCGCGCGCGCGCGCGCCGCGGCCGACGCGCCGCCAGCCGCCGCCGGGCGGGAGCACAAAGCGATGGTGGCGGCGATGGCGGTGGCGGCGGTGGCGGCCGACGGACGAGCGCCCGACGGCCGCGGCGACCGTCGCGCCGCAGCTGCCGTCGCCGCCGCCGATCGCAGCGCGCCCGCCGCGGCCGAACCGCCGCCGCCGCCATCGCCGCCACCGTCCGCGAGCGTGACGCCAATCCGCGCAGCCGTGCGCGTCGGCGTGGGCGAGCTGGAGCTCGCCGCGCCACTCGCGCAGGCGGAGGCGGCGGTGCGCGCGGTGCTCACGCGCAACATGCCGGGCGGCGGCGTCGTCGTACTTGACGCGACCGGCGGCGGCGACGGCGGTGGCGACGGCGGCGGCGACGGCGACGGCGACGGCGGGCGTGGCGCACGCGGCCGCGCGGCACGCGTCGAGCGGCTCACGCGGCTGCCGGCGGTGCTCGCGGACGGCGACGGGCGCGAGCTGCTCACGCGGCTGGTGATGCGCGGGCACTGCCTGACGGACGTGTCGCGCGGCCTCTCGCTCCGCGGCTTCGACGCGCTGCGCGACGTCTGGCTCCGCGCGAACCGGCTGCGCGAGGCGCCGCCCGCCATCTTTGAGCTGCCTGCACTCCGCTCCGTCGACCTTGGCGGCAACGAGATCAGCGGGCTGCCGCCAATCGGGACGAGCGCGCTGCCCGAGCTGCGCGAGCTGCGCCTCGATTCAAACCGCCTCGTCGAGCTGCCCGCGTCGCTCTTCAAGCTCGCGCGCCTCGCGCTGCTCGACGTGCGGGCCAACCCGCTCGCGCTGCTGCCCGTCGAGGCGCTGCTGCTCGGCGCGCGCGCGCGCGGCGAGGCGGGCGGCGGCGCGCACGATCGAATGCGCGAGCCCGCGTGCCGCTTCCTCCTCGACGCGCCCGCGCACGTGCCGCCCGCGCCTTTTATCTAGGGCGCGGTCTGGGCTGAGAGTACGAGCCGGGGCGTAAAATCAAGCAATCAAGGCCAGCCGAGGAGCGCCCGAGGGGTCGGAGCGAGGTTCCGGACGAGTCCAGGACTGAGACCCCCCTCGCAAGGCACGTGCATGCCCGGTTCGCTTATATAGGGCGCGGTCCGGGCTGGTCCGGCCAGTGTAAGGCTGAGAGTACGACCCGGGTCGTACAATCAAGGGTTAAAAGCCAGCCAATGAGCGCCCGAGGGGTCGGGGCGAGGCTTAGGACGAGCCTAGGACCGAGACCCCCCTCCTGACCGGCCGATTTTGAGTAGAATTCGGGGTCGAGCCGGCGCGGCGGACGGAGGGCCCGAGCCGGGCCGACGGAGGGTCCGACCCCGGAATGCGGGCGACCGGAAGGGCTTGGGTGATTGACGCCCAGTCGAATAGAATGGCGGATTCCGGGGGGGCTCGCAACTGGCATCGCGCAAGCTGAGGCCCTCTGACTGACCGGACCGCGCCGAGTGCGCGTGCACCCCGTGGAGGGCGCGGCCAGTCGGACACTCTTCGCGACTGAGCTCGCCGCGGCATACCGTGCGCTGCGCCGGCGCGCTACTTGCCGTTGGCCGAGCTGCGGGTGTTGCGCACCGCCGTGTTGCGCAGCCAGCGGCTGGATGCGCCGGTGGCCGGAACCTTGGCGCGCTTTGGCTAAGCGACCTCGGCCTGCACAGACTCGAACGCGTGCGTAAACTCGAGGCGTTGCAGGTGGCGAGCACGTGAGTTCGCGTAGGAGGTCTTGTGCTCGGTGGCCTGGCTGTCGACCGACGAGAGCTTGGGCGAGTTCGGCGGCACGTTGGCGCACTTGGGCTCGGTGCGCGGCTCTGCCGGCGCGGGCGCGGGCGCGGGCGCGGGCGCGACGCTTCGGACTCGCTGCCCGGCCCTGCGTGTGCGGGCGCGATGCACTCGGACTCGATGCCCGGCTCTGCCTTCGTGGGCGCGGTCGCGGGCACGGGCGCGCCCACGACCCCGTCGCGGTTGAAGACATCGAACTCGACGCACACGCCGTGGTCCTTGAAGTCGGTGGCCTCGCTGTCGTTCGCGTAAACCTCGGGCGAACTCGCAACGAGCGACGACATCTCGGCGTGGAGCCAGCACATCTCATGCTGCACCGCGTGATCAGGTTCTTGAGCGCTCCGTTGAAAGAGTCACTCTCACGGAGGCGCTCGCTGCATTGCACCAGATAGCCATCGAGCTTGTGAGCGTGCTCGTGCGCCCGTGCGAGGTCCTTGAAGAGCGCGTCGGCGCGCGCGCACATGCCGTCGCATGATTTGGCCGGTGTCATGCTGTGCTTCCAAGGCCTGGCGCTCGGCGTTGAGCGTGTCGTGATCCACGCGAACGAGCTGCAACCAGCTGCAGCAGCCGCGCGACGCCGCTGTCGCCGACGATGCGCTGGAGCATGTGGCCCATGAGGTGCGCGCGGCACGTGGCGAGCGCGACATTCTTGCGCAGCAGCGCGAGGATCCGGGCGCCGCGGACGAGCCGGCCTATGCACTTGAGCGCGTAGATTCGGCCGCACATGTACGCGCCGACGACCGAGTCGGCGGGCCCGCCGTCGAGCCAATAGTTGGCCTCGGCCGCATCGCGGCGGCGGGCGACGCGCTGAAGGATGCGCACGCGGTAGTGCCGGGCGACGAGCAGCTCGTCGCCGACGATCTCGTCGGGCAGCAGCTCGGAGAAGTTCTGGGGGTACATGCTGTGCGAGCGTGCCACGAGATCTCGGGCGTGCCGTCCGTTCGTTCAGAGCAGAGCGCCTCGGGCCGAGCTTCGGACGGAGGATGCAGCGCGCGAATGCACCTGCAGCGCGCAGTGTGGCCTCGCGTGCCGTCACGAAGCCGCCTGCGCGCATTGCGTAGGCGGCGAGCGCGACGAGGGCGGGCGCGGACGAGGTGCTGAGCGGCGTCACGTACGCGCCCTCGCCCGCCGAGCTCGACGCCGCGGCGCTGACGATGCGCGCGGCGTACCACACCGACCGCCCCTGAGACGATGCGCGGCGCCTGCGGAGGACTGGTCCGTTGGCGCGCAAACCGTGGGCGAAAGGGCGCGAAGCCAACGGCCGTCCGCGCACGTTCAAACGCGCGCATACGGGTGGCTTCCTCCCACCTTCGGCGCCGCTTTCTAAAAGGGTGTAGGGTGTAGGGTGTAGGATGCAAAACAAGCCCTCCACACATTTGGGCCCGACGTCATTCCTTCTTCGAAGCCGTGACGTTACTCACATACGAGTACCTTTACTTAGTGTAGGATGTATCTATTCTCCAAGTATTTACATAGTGTAGGGTGTAGGATAAGTAGGGGGGAGAAGGAATGACGCTGTGACGAAAGAAGGAATGACGTCGGGCCCAAATGTGGGGAGGGCTTGTTTTGCATCCTACACCCTACACCCTACACCCTTTTAGAAAGCGGCGGCGCCTCGGAGCATGGCGGCTCGACAGCATGGCGCCTCGACAGCATGGCGTCGTCCAGCGTGGCGTCCAGGATGGCGACTGCGCCCGGGCCGTGACGCCGCGACGTCGTTCGGCTGCGTCACGGAGGAGCGCCATCCGTGCGCCACGGAGGAGCGGCAGGACCACGACGCGGCGTGACGCTGGACGACGCCATGCTGTATAGGCGCCATGCTGTCGAGCCGCCATGCTCTGAGGCGCCGCCGCTTTTCAAAAGGGTGTAGGGTGTAGGGTGGTGTAGGATGCAAAACAAGCCCTCCCCACATTTGGGCCCGACGTCATTCCTTCTTTCGTCACAGCGTCATTCCTTCTCTCCCTGTAGGACTTTCGTAACCGTACTTATCCTACACCCTACACTATGCAAATACTTAGAGAATAGAAACATCCTACACTAAGTAAAAGTACTCTTTTGTGAGTAACGTCACGGCTTCGAAGAAGGAATGACGTCGGGCCCAAATGTGGGGAGGGCTTGTTTTGCATCCTACACCCTACACCCTACACCCTTTTAGAAAGCGGCGGCGCCTCAGAGCATGGCGCCCGCCCGCTCGAGCCGGACCTCCGCGCAGCCGGACTCGCCCCGCCCCGGGCTGCTCTGGCTGGGCGACGTCGTGCGCGCCTCAGAACGCCGCGCTCGCCACGCGCACGTAGCCCTCGTCCGGGTCCGGCTCGGGCGCCGCGTCGCGCACCGAGCGCGACGCGGCCTCGACGCCCGGCGTTTCGGCACGCGAGGCGACGGATGCCTCGTCCGGCCGGCCCCACGGCAGCTGCAGCTCGAGCTGGCGCTGGATGATGCGCGGCGTCGCCACGCGCCCGTGCTGCACCTCGCGACGTCGCGCGCGCACGTAGAGCACAATCGCCACCGAGCCGCTGAGGCCCATCATCGCGCCGAGCAGCACCGAGATTGTGGTCTCATTGTGTGTTTGGGCGCGAACGGAAAACGCGCGAAGGGTGGCGACGAAGATCGTTGGGTTGGGTTGGGCCACCGGCTCCCGAGGGTTGCTTGTGGCGCTCGACTGACCGTTGGCCCAGCTTTTTTTTTTTTCGAACCCACTGTGGAGCAGGGAACGAGGCGAAATTTCGGGGCGAAACGTTTCGCCCCCGAATTCGCCCCGAAACGAAATGCCGGTTTTGGGCTCCGTTTCGGGGCGAAATTCGGGGGGCGAAATTTCGGGCGAAATTCGGGGCGAGATGTCCATTTCGGGGCGAAATTTCGGGGGGCGAATTTCGGGGGGCGAAATTTCGGGGGGCGAAATTTCGGGGCGAAATTTTGGGGCGAAATGGCAGCCCGAAATGGCAGTCCTCAAACAAGACCTTGACCGGCAGGCTGCCCGACTTGAAGATCTTCTGCACGGTGCTCCGTCGCGCTGCCGATGAGTCGCGCTTCTGCGAGTCGACTGTGACTCGCAGGTGGCGGCTTCATCCCGCCCACGCCGCCTTGAGCATGACAACATAAACATCGCGCGCACGTTAGTGTGTGTACATATGGGCCGTTGCTGCCGGGCGAAATTCGCCCCGAATTTCGCCCCGAAACGGGTTTCGGGGCGAAATTCGCCCGAAATTTCGCCCCCCGAAAGAAAACCGAAATTCGCCCCATTTCGGGGCGAAATTTCGGGGGGCGAAATGGCAAATCTGCATTTCGCCCCGAAATCTCATTCCCTGCTGTGGAGCCGCCTGCAGCGTGATCTCCCGCGCAAAACGACCATGGCCGCCATCGACCTGCGCGCCTGCGACGCGGCGCTCGTCAACTGCGAGACCGTGAGCACGCGGCCGGTCAAGCCGAACGAGAAGGCGCGCACGGTCGTCAAGCTGAGCTACGGGCCGTCGCGCCGCGCGCTCGCCTTCGTCACGCCGCCCTGCGTCGTCGACTGGCCCGAGCTCATGGGCGACGGCAACTTTGGCACCATGTACGGGCCGACGGACGTCGACAAGGCGGCGTACACGGCCGGCGTGACCGACAAAGAGCTGCCGATTGAAGGCGCACCGCTCGCGCAGATGGGCGCCTACTTTGGCGCCCTGCGCGCCATCGACGATCAGCGCGTCGAGACGGTGCACGCGCGCCAGAAGGAGCTGCTCGACACGCGCGGCCTCTCGAAGGAGGAGGTGCGCGGCAAGCTCTCGCCCACCGTCAAGCCCAAATATCAAGGACGGCACGCTCGCGCACACGCGGCTGAACATGTCGACGCGCACGTTCACGTGGGCGGGCTCCGAGCGCGTCGTGCCGCTCGTCGACGCGCGGCGCAAACCGGTCGACGAGATCCGGCACGAGGACGTCTGCGCCATCGCCACGCAGCTCGACTGCGTCTACACGGGGCTCACGGGCTCGATGTTTGGCACCAAGTGGAACGTGTGCGGGGTCATGCTCCCGAAGCGCGCCGAGCAGCGGCCGCAGCCCGGCTCAAACGCCTTCGCCTCGTACAGCGTGGCCGCCTGGGCCGACACGTTCGACTCCACGGGGCTGTACGTGCCCGACGAGCGCGAGCGCGCGGCGGCGCTCGCGGCGGTGGCCGGTCTGCGCACGGCGCGCGCGCCGGCCGGGCCGGGCGGGCGCGAGCTCGCGCGCGCGCAGGGCTACGATCGCGCCGAGCGGGCTGCGAGCGCGGCGGCGGCGCGCGCGGCGATGGCCGAGGGCGGCCAGCAGCGCGCGCTCCACGGCGCGGTCGTCGACTCGGCGCTGCGCGGCGTGGGCGACCGGCTGCACTTTTGCGACGCGCCGGGCGGCACGGGCAAGACGTTCGTTTAGCGCGCCATCATCGCCGCCGTGCGCGCGGATGGGCACGCGGTCGTCGTGTGCGCGTCCTCGGGCGTCGCCGCCACGCTGCTGCCCGACGGCCGCACCTTCCACTCGACCTTCAAGGTGCCCGTCGGCGCCGACTCGGACGGGCAAGCCCTTTTATGTCGTGCCGCGCTCCGAGCGCGGGCGCTCCGTGGCCGTCGCGGCGAATGATCGTGGGGGACGAGGCGCCGATGCAGAAGCGGGGCCGCCTCGCCTCGACTCGCTCGATCGGTGTTTGCGCGACGTGACGGGCGTCGACGAGCGCTTCGGCGGCAAGACGTTGCTGCTCGCCGGCGACTTTTGCCAGTGCTTGCCGGTGGTGCGGCGCAGCTCGCGCGCGCAGATCGTGCGCTCCTGCCTCGAGTACTCGGCATCGTGGCAGCACGATCGGCCGTACGCCTTGGTCGAGAACTCTCGCGCCTCGAACGCGGCGCGCGACACGGGCGAGTGGGCGAAGCTGCCGCGCAGCCTCGGCGACGGCGCCTTTCCCGCGGCGGTGCCGCCTGCGGGGGCCATGCCCGGCGCATTCCCGCTCGATCCCGTGCAGCTGCCCGAGGCGTCTCGGCCTACCCGGCGGAGCTCGTAGCCACTCGCCTCCTCTCGCTCGGCGAGGGGCTGTGCAGCGGCACGCGGCTGGTCGTGCGCGGCGTGCGCGCCGGCGGCCGGCTGCTCGAGTGCGCGCGCCCCGGCGCGGCCGCCGGGCGCGACAGCACCGTGCTCATCGCGCGCATCGACCACCACTCGCCCGACGAGGGCACGTTCGCGTTTGCATGGATGCACCGCCAGTTCCCGGTGCGGCCGGCGTAACAAGGCGCAGGGTCAAGCGCTCGGGTGCGCGGGCGTGTGGCTCGCCGAGCCGTGCTTCACGCACGGCCAGCTCTACGTGGCCGCTTCGCGCGTCGGGCACGCGTCGCGCATCCGCTTTGCGCTTGGCCCGGACCATGTGACGCGCACCGTCGTCTTCAAAGAGGTGCTCCGCGCGGTCAGCGGTGGCGAGGCGGCGGCGGCGGCGGCGGCATTCGCCGCGGCCGCCGTCGCCGCCGCGCGCGAATGCGCGGCGGCGGCGCGCGGTGGCGGCGGGCGCGGCGGGCGCGGCTCGGACGGCGCGCGCGGCGCCGGCGGCGGGCGGTGCGCTGGCGGCGGGCGCGACGCCGGCGCGCGGTGCTGCCCAGCACCCGCCGGCGCGACGCCCGCCGCGCCGCTCGCGGCCGACGCGCAGCCGGCGGGTGCTCGCCAACACCGCGCGCCGCGCGACTGGCCCGCGTACCTGCGCGCCCTTCTAGGGCGCGCAGGGGCTTCAAGCCGGCGCGCTGCCCGCCGCCGCGTGGATCGCCGCCGCGCGCGTGCCGTCGGCGCTGCCGCCGTCCGGCGTCGCGCTCGCGCCGCCGCCGCAACCGCAGCCGCCGCCGCCGCCGCCGCCTGCCGGCAAGCTGGGCAAGCGCGCAGCGGCGGCGACGGCGGTGCGCGGCCCGGCGAGCAAGCGGTAGCGGTGCCGCCGAGCCGGGGGCGGGCTCCGTGGGCGACGCGGCTTGGCCCGCCACTCGCACCACTCGCGCCGGGCGCGCACAACGCGCCGTGGTCCGCTGCGCGGCCGGGCGAAAATGCGGTCCTGGCTGCGGGGCGGATCCGACACGCCGTGGCCGTACAGCGCGTTCGGCATGGATTTGTTACTCATGCCATGGCGTCGCGCCACGATTACGCCCGTGGCCCCGGCGGCCAGCCTCGCGCCGCTACGCCGTGTCGTCGCGGCCGGCGCACACAGCGAACTGTGTGTCCGCGGCACATGCCCGGCTGCTCGCGCGCTCCAAGCTTGCCGAACTGCTCGCGCTGGAATGGCGCGCTGCGGGCGTGCCCGCGCACCGCGCGTGTGCCATGCGCGTTCCGGGAGCGCCGCGCCGCGCGCCGAAGCGGCGCGCGGCGCACGTGCGGCCTCGAGCCGAAGAGGGGCCGGCGCGACCGGCCGCGAGGCGGGCGCAGACGCTCGGCGTGCCGTTCGATGCGTCGTCCAAATCCGCGTCGGGCGGGTGCGCGCCTGGGCCGGCGCTGCGTGCAGTCGGCGGGGCCCGGCCACGCGCTCGGGCGTAACGTTCGCGCCTGTTCGGCCGAGGCGCACTCGCCGTCCCCTCGCGCCGGCAACGTGCGTGCGGGCCAGCACGCAGGCAGCGTACGATGCCTCGGCAGCGGCGAGCGCGTCCCCGCCGGTGTGCCGCTCGGCGCCCCGTCACGCGCAACGTGCGCGCCGCCCGCTGCATGCGCACGCATACGCGCGCTGGCAGCGTGCGCACAATTGCCCGGGCAAGATCGTCCCGCGCTCGCGCCGCCGACGCATCATTCCATGTGTCCGTTTCGGCATCTGCCACCATCCACCAGCCCTTGAAAGCCGGCTTGCGCGTGGGCGCCCGTCCGGTGCGAGAAGCGGCTCGCGTCCTCGCGCGGGGCGCCTCCGCGCCAGACGCCCGGCGCGCGCTCGTCTTGCCGCGCCACCACGCTGATCTGCGCCCAACCCTCGCTCGCCAATTCCCCCGTCGTCCCTGCTGCGCAGCCCGCAACAGCGCGCGCATGGCGCGTGCACGGCGCAGCGCCTTGAGCAAGTTTTACGTCGTCGGTCGGCAGCCTGTGGAAGACGCGTTTGACGGCCCGATGTGGCCGGTGAGAGTGCCCGGCGTGCCGCGTGGTGAGCGCCTGCACGGCTTGCCGGGCTCGGCGCGCGCCCAGCCAGCCTCCCTCCACCCCGCCGCAAACCGTGCGTGCGCACCCCGCACACCCGGCGCTGCGCGGCGCGGCGCAGGCGCGAAAAACGAGGGCAGCGCGTGCTACACGACCGTCCTTATGCAATCGCTCTTCGCCCTGAACGTGCTCCGTGCGATGCTTCGCTCCGCTTCGCGCCGTGCCAACAGCGTCGAGAGGGCGCGTTTTCGGGACTTTGGCACGCTGATCGAGGATACCAAGGCGCCGACACGGCTGTGTCTTGTGTCCGTCATCGACGTCATCTCGGGCCGTGGCGCGCGAAGGACGCCGCAGGATGCCGCTGAGTTCTTCCGGTTGCTGCTCGGCCGAGTGCCCGGGCTCGCTGCGGCCTTCGAAGCCGACACACGCGTCGGGCCAGTGCTCGAGCAGATCGCCGTGCCTTCAGAGTCCGGCGAGGGCATCGCCGTACTCGTCAGCGTCGGCGGCGATGCGGCGCGCGCGCTTGCACACGCTCTGGGGGGCGCCGCTGGGCCGCCGCGGGATCGCCACACGAACGCGGGCCACTCGGGCGTGCTCACGCCAGCCAGCATTGCTGTCGAGGCGCCGCGCACGACGCGCGGCAATGGCCCGCAGTGCAAGAACAACCGCGCGCTCGTGTGCGCGCCGCGGCTGCTACTCGGCGGGCGCGACCACCTCCTCGTCGCCGGCTTGGTGCACGCGGGCGAGGGGCCGATGAGCGGGCACCTTGTCGCCATCGTGCTCCGCAACGAGGCTTGGCTTCCGTGCGACGACTACAACGTGCGGCGGCGCGCACGGTCGCTCGGTGCCGCGACCGGCGGTCGAGCGCAGCCGCAACCGCCCCGTCCTCCCGCGCGGCACGCGCGCGTGGCCTGAAAGCTCGCGCGCGCGCCTGCCGCACGCACGCGCGTTGCCCGCGCAGATCTACAACGTGCCTGAGTCCGACGCGCTGGCGTGGGCAAGTGGTGCGAGCATGCTCGTTCACAGCCGGCTCGACGTGGAGCCGTTGGACCCGGCGCTGGGCTCAGCGTCACCGCCGTCGGCCGCATCGCCTGCGTGGCCGAGCTCGGAGCCCGACGCGCCGACCTTGCCGGCAGCCTGGCCGCGGGTGCGGCAGATGGCAGCGGTGCCAACAGATGCGACGATCGGCATCGCGGAGACGGCTGCAGACATCTCTACGGCGGCGATCGGCCCAGCTGCGCGCGAGGCCCGCCAAGTTGTCTCCGTGACGCGCGCATTGCCAACAGCGGTGAGTGCGTCCTCGTCTCCGGCGGCCGCTGTGCCCCCCCCCCCCCCCCCCCCCCCCCCCCCCCCCCCCACACACACACACACACACACACCACTCTCCCTACCTCCTTCCTCCTTTCGCACCTCGCACGCGCACGCCGTCCGCTGCCCGCTGCCCGCGGCCCAAATTGCCTTGCGGAAGCCGAGCAGGCAGAGCCCTGCTTGGATGGCTCCAGCGCGCATCTTGTGGATGGCGACGCTGTGGGCGAGCACAGACGCTTAAATGTGACCAGTGGCGCGCACGTGCACGTGCGCTAACTGGACGTCGAGCGTGTGCGCCTTGTCTGCACGTGTGCACTCACGTGCGTCTGCGGCGATCTGCCCGGCGCGGTAGTCCGCGCGCGCGAGAGCCGCGTCGGCAGTAGGAGCAGGACATCGTACTTGCGCCCGACGAGGACGGCGAGAAGTGCGGCTTTTCGCTCGGGGCCTACCATGCCGCCGAGGTTGGCGCTGGCGAGCGTGAGGCAGTCGGAGCGCGCTGGGCCCGGGTTGGAGGCCTCACCCCGGGGGACGGGAGGATTCAAGGCGTCGAGCCGCTGCGGGTGCGGCGGGAGGCCCCGGGCGGGTTTGCTAATGCGGCTCGATGGCCGCCTGCCGGGTTTGCTAATGCGGGCCGCCCGCGGAAACTGAGGTGAGCGTGTGGGAGCGGCGCGCGTCGGCGCGCGCGGCTGGCGTGCAGCACGGATAAGTCTTGTGTGGACTTCGCGGGGCGGATCCCGGTGCAGGGATTGCCGACGTAGGCCGCGAGCGCGAGCAGGGCGGGGATGAAGACGGATGATGGGGTTGGGGCCAAGGCCGCCGCACCCGCAGCTATCACGGTGGCAGCGACCGCCACGGTCAGTGCGAGGCTCGCGTGGCCCGCTGCCCGCCAGGTCCAGGAGGGCCGGCCTGCGGCCTCAGTGCCCAGCGTTGGGCATGTCAGCGTCTGCGTCTGCGGGCCCGCCACTGCGATGGCGCTTTGAGCCCGGCGCACCAAAACGCAATCGGTCCGCCGATCGGGGGGGGGGGGGGGGGGGGGGGGGGGGGGGGGGGGGGGGGGGGGGGCGAGGCGTGCGCGGGGGCTTGGGGTGGGCTCCGGGTGCCGGCGCTGTGCCAGCGGCGGGCTTGGTTGACGCCGTCTCGCCGGGGCCCTTGCGCCTTGCGGCGCGAGCGTCGCGGAGGGGCGTCGGCTGCGCTGGCTCCGCGTCGGCGGTGGCGTGGGGCAGGCTCTTGTGGAGGGCGGAGCGCTCGCGCACGAGTCGGTTGCCAAGGCGGGCTGTCTGCGTGCCGTTGGGCTGCGCTTGGGCAGGTAGGACCTGCGGCCTCGGGGGCGGGCGCGTTTTCGTGTTGGGCCAGGCGGCAACGCGCACCGGCCGTGTTCGCGGCCGGCAGGCGGACGTCCGCAGCGGGGCGGAGAATGCGGGCGAAGCGCTTGCACGGGCGCGGTTCGCACCTGGCGGCCAGGCGATCACGAACCGTTGGGTCGCCCGGCTGTTTGGCGGAGCCGAGGGCAGCAAGGATAGCGAGCTTGGCCGCCTCATCGGTGACGAGCGGCACTGTTGCCCAGCTCTGTACCTCGAAGCCCTGGATGTGCAGGCGTCGGGGAAGTTCCCGGCAGCGTCGCCTGCGTCCGTCGAGAGGCGGACCGAACTCGCGCCCGTGCCCCCGTTGGCGACACCGAGCTCTCGCTCGTTCACACCGGCCCGCCGACGCGGGCGCGTGGTGCGCGCGCGTTGGGTGCGTGTCTGCCTCGAGCAGCGTGCCCAGTCGCAGTGTGGGCGCGTGTCCGTCTGCCTCAAAACGCCACGTGGAGGGGAAGGCGCGGGGCGGGCTCGCCGAGGAGGTGCCGCCGCTCGCTGCCACCCGGCGCGGGCTCGGGGCAGCCGTCTTCGGGTGCCGCGCTCTTCGCGCCATGCACGAACGTTCCGCCGCGCTCGCAGCGCGCGAGCGCACGCACAGAGCGCGCGGCGACCCCGGCGGGGGCAGTGCGTCCCGGTGGCACTCGCGGGCGCGCGCCTGGCCTGGGCGCAGCTGGGCGCGTTGCCGCCCGCGCAGCGAGCCGCCCGCGCGCCTCGCCGCGCGCGCGCTTCGTCGCACGCGTGCGCCCTGCATGCACGCGCACAGCGCGCGGCGGCTCGGCGCAGTGCAAGGCAGAGCGTGCTGCAACGGTTGCGAGGGCGCGCACGCGCGGCGCGGCGCGCCCCTGTGTGGTCGCCTGCGCGCGGCGCGTGGTCCGGACGCAGCTGGGTGGCGTGATGCCGTTCGTGCAACACAGTGCGCGTGAGAGCCGCACGTGCACACCCGCAGTGCAACGCGGCATTGCGCGCGTTGCGTGGGCGGAGCGCGGCTGGATGTGCTTGAGGTCGCGCAGCATGCCGCGCGCCGCGCGCTGTGCGGCGCAGCGAGTCGGCCATGCCCCTGGTCCTCGTCTCCGGGGGGGGGGGGGGGGGGGTGGTGGTGGCAACCGGGATCCGCCAGCGCGTGGTGGGCGCCGTCCAACTCCCAACCAGGATGCGCCCCGTTCTTCCCCGACACTCTCCGTCCAAACCCGCCGCCCAGCCTGCCGCCGCACCCGCCGCCAACGCCGGCGCGCACCCATCCGCCGAGCTCACCGCGCGCGCGCTCGCGCTCACGCTGCGCGACGAGGCTGCGCAGGCCGGCGCGCGGCCGTGCAGAGCAGCGCAGGCCGGCGCGCGGCCGCGCGCGCGCGCTCACGTTGTGGCCGCGCAGCGAGCTTTCGCCGCGTCGCAGCCCCTCCGAGCAGCCACGATGCACGCCCCCGGAGGACGTCGGCCGCGCTCGGAGGCCGCGCTCGGGCGCGCAAAGAGAGGCGGCGCGGGCAAACGAGTAGGCTCGGCGCGCTGGCGGGTCCTGGTTGTGGGAGAGCGGGGCATTCTCCAGGGCATCATGTAAATTCTCCCAAGTATCATCCGGGCCGCCATCCGGACACTGACGCGCCCACAGTCTGCAGATGGAGGACTCCGTGAAGGACGCTCTGCGCGGCGGGCGGGGCGGCTCGGACAGTTTCTCGCTGGCCCTCAGCACCATTCTGTCGTGGGGAAAGCCCCGACCCCACGTGGTCCCATCCACTTGCCTCCTCGCCCTGCTGCGTCACGAGGATCTCGGCCCGAGCGGGGTTAGGGTGGGCGACACGGGGTGCTCGCAGCATGCGCTCAAGGTGGCGCTGCGCAACCTGGGCAAAGCATGCGCGGATGCGGACCGGTTTGGGCAGGTGCTCGTGGTCGTGCTACCGCTCTGCCTCCGCGCGTCCAGCGGCCTCGCGCACTGGACGGCGGCGTACCTGCTCCTCGCGCCGCCCGCGCAGCGCGGCGCGCCGCCCGGCGCCGCGCTCGCCCTGCTCGCCGATTCGCGCACCTTGGGCAACGGCGAATCGGCGTACGCCACGGCGGCCGGCGTGCTCATCAAGAAGCTTGCGCAGCGCATCGGCAGAACAGCGCCGCCCATCGATGCCTTCAAGGCGCCCCCGCAGAGTGGGGCCGCGTGTTGCTTCGCCGCGGCAACAGTCGCGGCCGAGGTCGCGGCGAGCGCATCGACGCTCTACGGCCGCCGCGCGAATGTCCTTGTCGAGATCAAGAAGGCTTTGGACGCGCGCCTCGCGCGCCTCACGACGGCCGCGTACGAGGAGACCCGCGCGCGCACGCTCCGCGCCGCCATCGGCGCTCTGCTCGGCGACCGCGCCAGGCGCTTCGGCCCGTTCACCCGCGAGGCCGCGCGGCTCGCCGAGGCCGCGCGGCTCGCCGAGGCGTGCGATGCCAGTGTCGGCGGATCCGCGCCAGACGGGCTGCTGCAGGCCGTCGAGGCGGCGCTGCGCGCGCCCGACGACCGCATCGCACGCACGGCCGCGCTCGACGCGCTCACGGGCGCTGCAGGCCGCGCGCTGTCGACGGCGGCCAGGCCGCGCGGCGCGGCGGCGCCAAGGCCGCCGTCGCGAGCGCCACCGCCGCGTGCGCCGCAGCGGCGCGCCGCCTCGGCGTGGGGGCCCCGACCATTCAGCAGCCTCGGCGGGGGCGAGGGCGACGGGGACGATGGCGACGCCACCACCGCTGACGACGGGGAGGGCGCGGAGGACGGGGACGACGACCTCGCGGGCGCGGCGGCTGCGGCGGTGGCGACGGGCACGGCGGCGACGAGCGCGGTGGCGGCGGGCGCGGCGCCAACCTCGCCGGCGGCGGCGGACGGCGGTGGCTCGGCGCCGCTCGAACGCCGCTGCGTCTACACTGCGCCTGATGAGGGCGACGCGGACGCGCGCGTGTACGACGCCAAGGACCCCGAGCAGCTAAAAGCGGGTAGGGCGCGGCTACGGGCGAACAGCGGGCGCGCGCCCGCCGTGGTCGACACGCTTTTCGCGCACGCGACGGGCACGATCGTCACGCGGCAGCGCACGGAGGGTGTGACCGGCGCGGGCATGCACCACCTCGCCGCCCCGACGCAGGGCGCGGGGTACGGTAACGTCGTGCGGGCCGAGCTGGGCGAGCGCGGCTTCGCGGGGACGACATGGCACATGACGTCGGGCGTGGAGAACCAGCCGCGCGCGGTACGAGCGGCCGCGCGCGCGTACGCGCACGACGGCTGGGGCGGCGTGTACAATGCGCACGAGGACTTTGCCGCCTTCGAGGGCTTGCCGCGGCTCGCCGCGCCCGAATCGCTCGCGGCCATCGCCGGCGGGTCGGCGGACGCGGTGTTCTGCTGGCGGTCCGGCCGGTCCGTCATGGGCGAGGTGACGACGGTTCACTTCAATGGCGACCGCGCCGCCGCCATCGACCACGCGCGGGCGCTGCGCGTCAGGCCCGATTGGCGCTCGCAGCCCAGGATCTACGAGGCGGCGTGCGGCGCGGAGGGCACGGTGCTGCTCGTGTGGGTCGTGCCCGACCGTCACAAGAACCCGCGGCTGGACTGGGCGCCGATTCTCGTCGTGATCCACCTGCCCGCCGACCCCGACTGGCTCGCGCGCGCCACGCCGGCGATCGCGAAGGCGCGGCGCGAGGTCGAGGACGGACGCGCGCGCGCGGAGGCGCGCGGCGTGCCGCAGCACCTCGCCTACACGCTGAGCCCACGCTTCCGAGGCACCGCGCCGCGCGGCGCCGCGCGCGTGCCGCCGCGCCTCGGCGCGAGCGACGCGCGCGAGGCGCGCGCGCTCGCGGCGCCCGAGTCGGCGCTCATGTTCGCGCCGGCCTGGCGGCGCGCGGTGCGCGCGGCGAGCCGCGCCCCCGGCAGTGGCGCCGCGGCCGTCGCGCGCGCGCTCGCGCGCCTGCACAACGCGCCCGAGCCCGATGACGAGAGCGCGCCCGAGTCGGCGCGCGTCGCGCCGCTCGCCGCCGCGCTCGAGCAGTCGGCGGGCTGGCCGGCGGGCACGGCGCGCATGGCGGCAAGCGTGACCAAGGGCCCCGGCGTCGGAGATGGCGCAGGTGGCGACGAAGCGACCAAGGTGGAGGAAACGGCGAAGACGAGCGGCGACGGCTGCACCGGCACGCCTCCTCTGCGCCCGGCCGCGCGCGCGGCCGGCGCGGCGGACGACGGAGGGGCGGCGGTCGTGGCGGGCGTCGAGGGCGAGCGCGACGCACTCGCCAAGACGGGTGCCGGCGGCTGCGACGACGACGCTCGCGAGCCGCTGTCGGCCGGCAAGCCCGGCGCACTCGCCGCCGCGGCGACCGTCGGGGGTCTCGGCGAGCTCGTCGGCAGCCTATGCGCGTGGCTGGCGCACGGCGCGGCTGGCGGCGCCATCGCGGCCATCTCCCCCGGGACGGCCGCGCGCGGAGCAAACGGCACGCCGCAGCGCGCCGAGCCGCCGGCCGCCGGCGATCCCGTCGCTCCGCACGCGTGCGTCGCCGCTGCGGCGCCCTTGGCGGGCAGCGCGGCGGCGCCGTCGTCGGACGCGCGCGACGCGCAGCGCGGCGTCGCGGGATTCGACGCGGCCGCGCACGCGCACGCGCGCGACGGCAGGCGGGCGGCACGGCGGATGCGCGAGCAAGAGGGGGCGGTGCACAGGGCCTTCCGCATGTCCCTCTGGCGCGACGCGACGTTTGTCGAGTTCGTTGAGAAGCTGCGCCCCGACGGCGGCGCGCAGCTGCTCGCGCGCGAGCCCACGCGGCGCGCGGCGGCGGTGCTGTGCGAGCTCGCGCGCGGCCGCGACGGCGCGAGCGGCGCGGCCGGGCTGCTGCACGAGATGAGGGCCGCCGATGCGCGCGCGCGCGAGGCCGCCAAAGCGGCGGAGGCAGCGCGGCCTGCGCACGGGACGCTGCGCTTCGTGGCAACCGTGGCGCTGGGCGGTGCGGTCTTCGCCGGCGTGTCAGCGCTGGTCGTTGCTTGCGCGGCGCGCACGGCGACCGGTGCGCTCTTTGGGGCCCGCCGCCCGCGGGCGGCCGCGCGCGGAGCCGACGACGCGCTCGGCACGCCGCAGCGCGCCGAGCCGCCGCCCGCCGACAAGGGCAAGCGCAGGCGCGCCAGAGCCAACGACGACCCCGTCGACGCGGCGCGCAAGGCCGTGGGCAAGGCGGAGGGCAACTGCCGCAAGGCAGCCCGCCGGTTGCACCTCGCTGCACTGGGCGAGGAGGAGGCGCAGCAGCGCGTCCTCGACGCCGAGGCGGCGGAGCAGCTGGCGCGCTCGCGCGAGCCGGCCGGCGGCTGGGTAGGCAGCGCGCGCGCGCGCGCGCGCGCGCGCCCCGCCGCGCGCGCGCCCGTCGATTGGCGTGCGCGCAGCGCAGAGCGGCGCGCCAGCTCCGTCACCCGCGCGCCGCCGCGCCCGTGCCCCTCGCGCGCAGGGGCGCCCTGCGGACCTGCGGCTGCAACAGGCGCACTTTGGCATGCGCGAAGATGCCGACGCGGATGTGCGCCGCGCGCACGAGGCGCTGCGCCGGGCGAGACAGGGTGTGGCGTGCGCCCAGGCCAGCGTGCGGCAGATGGAGGCGGCGTTGCTCAACGCGACGCGCTGCGCCACCGCGGTGCTCGCGCCGCGTGGCGTGCCGGAGGGTGACGAGCAGGCCGCAGCGAGAGAGCAGGCGGCGCTGGACCGGGAGGCGCCGCCGGCCGCGCAACGCGCGGCGCCGACGGCGCGCTCGCCCTCGGAGCCGCCGTCCGAGTGGGGCCCGCCAGCGGTCGGCCGGCGCCCGACGCCGCGTGCACTGTCGCACGCCGCGGGGCGCGGGGACGACAACCCGTTTGCGCCGCTCGCAACCGTCAGCGGCGATTGGTCGCCCACGCCGAGCTCGCGCTCGCCGTCCTCGCCGCCGCGGCAGCCGCCGTCCGACCGCCGCAGCGCGCAGCGTCGCAGCGCGCGCGCGCGGCCGCCGAGGCCGACCGTTTCGCCCGAGGACGCGCTCGCAGCCGAGCGCCAGGCGCGCGCGCTGTCGGAGCAGGCGGAGCAGAGGCGCGCCAAAAAGGCCGCCGCCAAGGCCGCGCGCCGCGCCGCGCGCGCCGCCGACAAGCGGACGGCGCGCGTCGTCCACGCGTGCGTAAGCGCCGCCTTGCGGCGCGTCTGCACGAGCGTCGCCACGGGCACGCCGCTCGCCGTGCTCCGCGAGCGCGCCGAGGGGCCGCGCGCGCCGAAGGCGGCGCCCGCGCCGCCACGCCGCGCAGCGGACGGCGGCCGCGCGCTCCGCCACGCGCGCCGTGCGGCCGCCGCGGCGGCGGAGCGCGAGGCGGCGGTGGCGGCCGACGCCGACGAGCGGTTCGAGCGGCAGCCCTCCGCCGCCCGGTTCGACGGCGGCGATGGCGGCGGAGGCGGCCACGTCGAGGCGAGCGCGCGACCGCGCGCCGGCGAGGCCGGCGAGGCTGGCGCGCACGGCGCGCCTGGCGCAGCGGGGACCCCGGCGGCGTCGCTCGCGTCGCGCAGCCCGTGTGATGCGCGCCGCACGGCACGCCTCCCGCACGCACGCGCCGCAGCCACCTGCGCACGCAACGGCGGCTGGGGTGGCAACGTCGGCGGCGACGTGTGCGGCGATTGTTTCGGCGGCGGCGGCGTCCGTCGCGACGCCTGCGGCGGCGGCGACGCCACCTGCGGCTGCGGCGATGGCGGCGTCGGTGCTGGCGCTGGCGAGGCCCCTGCACACGGTGCGCCGGCGCGCGCGACGGCGTCGCGCTTGCTGCGCTTGCTCGGCGCGCCACGCGCCGTGCTTGGTGCGATGGCGCACGCCGCGGCCGTGTTGGCGCGCGGCGTGGCCGCAGCCGTCGCTGGCGTGCGCGCCGCCGCGCGCGCCGTGCGGCGCGCGCGCCGCCGAGCGCCTCGCGCGCGCCGCACGGCTGCGCGGCGGGCTCGCGGCCCGCCGATGCGCGACGTCGACGGCGCCCCTGCGGCCCTCGCCGTCCTGGTTGCGCACACGCCTCGTCTGCGGCCGGCGCCTCGCGCCTCTGCGCCGCGCGGGCGCGCGCCCGCCGCCCGCACACGCCGCGCCGAGTTCCCGCGCGCGCGCTGCGCAACCCGACAGCGACGCGCCGGCGTGCGCGCCGCGGCGCTCGGCGCCTGTCGGTGCGCCGCCGCGCGCGCGTGGCCTGCGCGCGGCGCGCGCACGGCGCTTCCTCGACGTCGCCGGCCGCGCGGCGCGGAGCGCGCGCCTCGGCGCGCGCATCACGCGCCAGCGCACGCCGGGTTCGCCATCGGAGCCCTGCACGGCCGAGAGCGGCGACGGCGCGGGCGCCGGCGGCGTCGGCGCGGCGGCGCCTGGCGCGGCGACGATGCGCGCCACCGGCGCGCGCGCAGCGCGCGCTGCGGCGGCGGCGGTCGGTGGCGCCTCGCGTCTCGCGCGCCGCGCGATGGCAAGCGCCGCCGCCGCTGCCACCTCCATCGCCGGCGCTGCCGCCTCGACCGTCGCCGCCGCCGCCGTTGCCATCGGCGCGGCCGTCACGTCACCGGCGTTCGCCGCGGCGCGCGGCAAGGCGGCCGCATGCGTCGCTGCCTGCGCCCGCCCCACCGCCGCGCAGGCGGCCGCGTCGCGCGCGCTCGGCGCGCTCTTCGTGCTCGTCGACGCGGCCGACGCGGCGGGCGACAGCGACGCCGCGCTCGGCGCGCTCGCGGCCGCGGTCGACGCGACGGAGCTGCGCCCGCCGCCGGCCTTTTGGCGCGCGGGCCGCGCCGCGGCGTACGCACCGCGTCCGCCGCCCCTCGACTCGGCGCGGCCGCGCTACAACCGGCGCGCGCGCGCACCTAGCCCTCCCGTCGCGGCCGCGCGGCGCAATCTCGCGCGCGCGGTGCGCGAGCTCACGCGCGCCGCGCGCGCTGAGCGCGAGCGCGCGCCGGCGCCGCGCGGCGCGCGCGGCGGCGTGCTCCACGCGCTGCGCGCGTCGCTCCCCGTGCACGCGCGTGCCGCGCTCGGCACGGACGCGGAGCTACGCGCGGACATCGCCGCGTTCGCGCGCGCGCGCCGCGAGCTGCACAGCCTCACCGACGCCGAGGTGGCGGCGCTCGCGCGCCCGGACGGGCCGCCGCTGCCCGTGCGGCTCGCGTGCACGGCGGTCGCGCGCGCGCGCGGCGTGACCGTGCTGCTCGACATCGTGCCGCGCGGCGGCGGCGCGCCCGAGCGGCTCGTGTGCCGCGCCCGTCGCCGCGGCGCCGCCACGCGCACGCCACGGCCGACAGCCGCCGTTATCGCGCGCGCGCCTTGCATAGCGGCGCGCGTTGGCCACACTGAGCCGGCGCGCGCGTGCGCGGGCGGATCGATCGGGGTCGTGCGCCTCCGTTCAGCGCGCCGCCGCTCTTGGCGTGGGGCGCGGCTCGACGTGCACACCCGCGAGCGGCTGGCCACACCGGTGCCAGGCCACGTCGTGGCCTGCGCCGCCGCCTCGGCCATCGGCGCGTGCGTCGCTCGCGCGCGGCTTGGGCTTGCACGGCTGGCGCGCGCGTGGCCCTGCGCCTCCGCTCCACTGGCCACTGCTGCTGTCGCCTTCGCGCCTGCCGCCGACGGTGTTTTCCGCGCCCCACTGGGCGCTCCTGCATCCGCCTTCGCGCCTGCCGCCGACGGTGTTTTCCCCGCCGCGCTAGCCGCTGCTGCATCCGCCTTCGCGCCTGCCGCCGATTTTCCCGCCCCACTAGTTGCTCCTGCACTCGCCTCCGCGCCAGCCACCGACGGCGTTTTCCCCGCCCCGCTAGCCGCTGCCGCTGTCGCGTCCGCGCCCGCCGCCGCGGGCGCGTCCTCCGCCCCACCAGCCATCGCCGCCGCGCCCGCCGCCAACGCGCGCACCGCCAACGTGCCCGTTGCCAACGAGGCTACCGCCACCGAACCAGCCGCCCTTGAGCTTCCCCTCCAACCCGCCAACTCGGCGCTGCTTGCGTGGGCGGGCGACGCGGCTGCGCGCCGGCTGGCCTCCGCCGCCGCGAGCGCCGGCCTCCCGCAGGCAGAGGTGGAGCGCATCGCCAGCGGCGACATGCTCGCCTCAACCGTCGACGCGTGCTGCGAGGTCGTGCTGCGCGTGCACGGGCAGGCCGGCGGCGGGCATGTCTGCCACGTGCCGCTCGCCGCGCAACCCGCGGTGTTCCAGGACGGCGCCGAGCGCGCCGCGCTGCTGCACCGCCTGCGCAGCGAGGCGACGACGCAGGCTGTCATCGGCGTGTGGAGCCCGTCGGACGAGCGCGGCGGCGCGGGCGGTGACGACGGCGCGCAGCTCGCCTCCGGCCATTTCACCGCGTTGCGCCTTGTGCGCGTCGCGCGCGCGGGCGAGCGTCGCTACGACGCGGTGCTCGTCGACACGCTCGCGTCGCCCTGCAGGCGGGCGCTCGTGCTCGCCACGGCGATAACTGCCACGCTGCACGCGGCGGGTCTCGACATTTCGCGCGTGCGCCGCGCGCGGCTGCTCGACGAGGCGGCGCAGCGTGGCGCGACGTGCGGCCTCGCGATAGTGGGCGCGCTCAACGACGCGCTCGCCGCGGCGGGCTGCTCGTCCGCGCCGCGCACGTTCAGCGTGGCGGACATGTACGCTGTCGGCGAGCGCCTCCGCGTCGCGCTGACCGGCGCGGCCAGCGATCGTGCGCCGGGCGGCGTCTGCGCGGGCACGAGCGCGGTGCGTGGCGGGGGCAGCCCCGATCGCGCCGAAGCGCCGCCGCAGACGCGCGTCGCCAAGGCCGCCGCTGGCGTCACCGCCGCCGCCACCGCCGCCGCCACGCCGCCGCCGCCCGCGCTGGGCGCCGCCGCCGCCGCCACCGCCGCCGCCGCCGCTGCTGCCGCCGCCGTGGCCGCGCCGTCACCGCCGCCACCGCCGCCGCCGGCCGGCGACGCGGGCGACGCCGCCGCCGCCGCCGCCGCCGCCGCCGCCGCCGCCGCCGCCGCCGCCGCCGCCGCCGCCGCCGCCGCCGCCGCCGCCGCCGCGCGCACATTCTTGAAGCTCGCGCCCAGGGCGCGCGCGGCCGCCTCGGCGCGTGAGGCGTTGCGCGCCGCGTGTGCGCGCGCGGACGCGGCGGCGGCGTCACACGCGTCGGCGCCGCACGCGCCCGCCGGTGCGCGCCGCCGGCGGCGCGCGGGCGCAGGCGAGCTGGCGCTCGCGGCTGCGCGCGCGCTCGCCTCGACGGAGCACGGCGATTTGACGGACGACGCGCTCGAGGCCGCCATCGAGCATGAGCTGGGCGACGAGCGCGGCCAACTGCTGCTGTGCACGCGGGGCGCAGCGGCGCAAAGGCCCGCGCTTTGCCGGCTCCTGAAGCACGCGTGCGCGTCGGCGCGCGCGGCGAAGCGCGAGCAATTCACGGTGTTCGTCGTGCGCGCGGCCACGCGCGGCGAGCGGGGGGGCGCCGCCGCGACGCGCGTGGACTCGGTGGTCGAGCTGTCGTGCGCGCTGCACGAGAAGGCGGGCGCGCTCGGCGGCCTCCAGAGCGTCTGTATGCGCGGCTTTGCCCTCGAGCGCCGCCGGACACTCGACGCTGGCGCCGAGGCCGGCGCGTCCGCCATCGGCCAGGACGAGCAGGTCGAGGCAGAGGCGGGCGAGGCGTGCGTCGCCGGCGTGACGATGGCCAAGCAGCTGCGTCAGTTTGCCGAGCAAGCTGCCCGCGACGACGTGCTCTTCCGCGTCGCCGTGTCCGAGGCCGACGCCCACGCCCGGCTGGCGCGCGTTGCGGGTGACGATGTCGGCGCGTACAGCGTCGTGCTCGCAGTCGCCGGGCTCGTCTGGCTGGCCAAGGCCGACGAGGTTGCGCCGGCGGCCGCCCAGTCCGCCGCCGCGCCGCCCGCCGCCCCGCCTGCTGCCGCCACGTCCGCCGACGCCGAGCGCGACGCCTCGCCTTCCGACCGCCTGCGCGCGCTGACGCTCGCCGTGCGAGTCGCGCTCGCGCGCGGCGTGCTGCGCCACCTCCTCGCCGACGCGTCGCCGGGCGCGTCCGCGACCGCTGGCGGTAGTTGCGCGACGCCCGTCGAGGCGGCCGCGTCCGACGCCGCGCCGCCCGCCACGGGCGTCGTGACGAGTGGCGTTGCGGCGGGCGCTGTGGCGGCCGCACCGGCTGCTGCGGGCGGTGCGACGGCGGGTGCATCGCCCATCGCGCGGCCGGCGAAGCGCGCGCGGCGCACGCTCACCGCCGCTCCAGCCGCCTCGGCCGTTGCGGCCGGTGGAGGCGCACGCGCTGGCGCACGCGGCGCGGCCGGCGCGCCTCGCGCGCGCGCCGCGCGCGCGCCGGCCGAGTACGTCTGGCTTGCCATCGCGCGCCGGATGCTGGCGGCGCGACACGCGGCGGCCGCGGGCGGCGACTTTGTCGCGTCGTGCGTCGCCGCGATGCAGGCCGAGTACGGCGACGGCTGTGCCGTCGTCGTCGGCGACGCGCCTGATGACGCCTTGGTCGAGGCTGCGGCGGCGGCGCTGCTCGAGGGCAAGCACGCGGCGGTGAGCCTCGGCTGCGTCGACCGGCCGGCGGTGCTCGTCGTGCAGCGCGCCGTGGACGCGCCCACGTCGCGCGTGCACGGGTGGTGCGCGCACGCGGCGGGCGCCGCCGAGTTTGACGAGGGCGCCGCGCGCGACGTGTTCAACGCGATCGTCGAGCGCGCGTGGGCGCTGCGTCCGGACCCGGCCGACGGCAGCCCGCCGCCCACGCGCACGTGGGAGGTCGAGCGCATCGCTGACGACGCGCCCGACCAGGCGGGCGTGGCCGCGCTGCGCGTGCTCTACGCGCTCGTCGCGGCGCACGGCCGCTACCGCTCGGCCGCCGCGCTCTTTGGCGCGCTCGCGCAGCTGCACGCGCCCGACGCCGCCGGCGCGCGCGCGGAGGTCGTCGCGGCGGCGTGCGCGGTGCCGCCCGGCGCGCGGCCGGGCGCCGCGCCGGCGGCCGCGCGGGACGACGCGAGGGAGCGCGCATGGGAGGGCGCTCAGATCGCCGCGCTCGCCGTCAGCGCGGACGCTGCGCGCAGGCGTGTCGCGCCCGTGCGCGCGCTCGTCGACGCGCTCGGCACGCCACCGACCTCGGCGATCACGGGCGGGCCGGCGGTGCGGCTCGCGGGCGCGGGCGACGGCGGCCACGGTGTACGGTGGGTGGGCGAGCAGGCGGCGACGCCCGCCGAGCAGCTGCCGAGGGAGCTGCTGCGCGCCTACCACGAGGCGGTGCTGTGCGTCACGCCCGGCAGCCTCCAGCTCGGCCCGGCGGCGCTCGACCCGGTCACGCGGCCGCGCGGAAAACGACACGCTGGAAGGCCTCCTCGCGCGCGTCAGCTGGCAGTGCGGCGCGAGGGCGAGCACGTGCGCCATGCTCGCCACGTTTTCCGAGCAGGCGGGCACCGGCTCGCGCGTCGCGCTCAAGGCCCTCCGCACGAGCTCCGACCTGGCCGGGCTGACGGCGGCTGCGGTCGGGCAGCAGGCGCCGCAGACGCCGCCGCCGCCGCTGCTCGTGATGCTCGGCCGCTGCCCCAGCCCGCTCGTCGGCGGCGGCCTCTTCCCGCCCGACCGCGCGACGGGCGAGCCGGCGGCGCACGCGGCGACGTCCGAGCTCGCCGTCGAGCTGCTGCGCGACGCGCGCGCGCTGGCCGGCACGGACGGGCGGCTCGTCGTGCTGTGCCTCGAGGCGTCCAACCCGCTCTGGTTCTGCCCCAAGGTGCGCGAGCTCGAGCTGCCGCGGACGCGGTCGGACGGCGTGCGCGCGTCCGGCTGCACCTGCCCTGCGACGTGCAGCGATGCGCGCGGCGCGGCGGGTGGCGCTGCCCGCGGCGCATCGACGCGGCCGGCGGCGCGCGCGATCAACAAGGCGGTGCTCGACCACTTCGTCGCGCTTTTCGGCCGCGAGGGCTTCGCGACCTTTGAGTTTGCGGGCGGCGGCGAGGCGAGCTGGCTGTGCGACAGCGCGGCCGGCACGACGACCGTCGCGGCGTGCGCGTCGCTGCCGCCGCACATGGGCGATGGGCAGCTGGCCATCCGGCGGCACATGCTCGGCACGGGCGCCGGCGCGCCGGCGCACGCCGTCGTCTCGCTCCGCGTCGCGCACGTGAGCCACGCCATCCGCCGCGCGGCGGACGACGGCGGCGCGCGCGCCGAGCGGATGGCGCGCGCCGCGCGCGCGTTTTGCGATGTGGCGGCCGCGTTGCGCGTCGACGCGATCCTGGCGGAGGTGCCCGAGGACCGCCCGACGGGCACGCCCTTCCTTGGCGGGCTGCTCGAGTTTTGGAACAAACGCAACGGGAGCTCGACGGCGCCAGCCACGCTCGCGCTCGGAGACGTGCGCGAGGTGGCCAAGCGGACGGCCGACGCAGCGGCCGGCCGAGCGGACGAGGTCCCTGCGGCTGGCCGTCCGCAGGTCGCGGCGCGCGCGTGCGCCGGCGGGATTGGCGGCGGCGCGGGCGCGGCGGGCGCCTCGGACGCTGCGCCCCGTGCACTGGCGGGCGCGTCGGGTGCGCGCACGGACGGCGGCCCTGCCGACGCACGCCAGCTGGAGAGCCGCTACGGCGAGGCGAGCAAGCTCGACCTACCCCAAGATTCCACTACGGGCTGCGTCCTCGACGCTCGCGAGGCCCAGGACCGCGCGCGCGTGCCTGCTGCGCCCGACGGCACAGCGCTGCGCCGCGTGCTCGACGCCGTCGGCGCGGGCGCGCCCGCGCAGCGCAGCCCGCGCTGGCACGACGAGCGATGGGAGGAGGTCACGGGCAGCAAGGTTGGCGACGTCGTGAACGACAACGCCGGCGTCGCGCATGAGACGCTCACCGACGAGTACGTGCACCGGCGGCGGCGCGAGGTGCGGACCAAGGCGACGACCGCGGGCATCCTCGGCGAGGCCGTCGCGCTGCGCAAGCTGGCGGCCGCGTACGGCATCACCGTCGTGTGCAACCTGCCGATGGTGCGTGCGGACCCGCACGACAAGAGCGCGCCGTTCGCCTTCTCGCCGGACGGGCTCGCCATCCTCCCCGAAAACAACGAGCAGGTCCTCGTCGAGGTGAAGACGCTCACCAAGGCGGGCGCCACGGCGCACGAGGACGGGCCGCCGCAGCCGCACCGCGATCAGCTGCAGCTCGGCATGCACGTCCTCGGCGTGAGCAAAGCGCTCTACGTGCAGTACCTCAGGCACGAGGACCGGATCGTCGTGCACGTCGTGACGCGCGGCGCCGGCTGGCTTGCATTCGCGCAGCCGAGGGTGCAGGCCTTCTGGGCGCGCGTCGTCGAGCGGCGCGCGCGGCTCGAGCGCGCGCGCGCCGACCACCCGGCTGCGAGCCGGCGGCACCGGCGGCAGCAGACGCCGGCCGGGCCGCCGCTCGTGCTCGCGCTGGACGGGCGCATCCCCGCCGCGCGCGCCGCCGCGCTGCACGCCGTCGCGCACGGCACCGCGAGCGCGGCGGCGGTGACGGCGGCGGCGGCGACGGGCGACGCGACGGCGTTGCAAGACGCGATCGCGGCGCTGCGCGCGCCCGTCGGCAATGCGGCGATCGCCAGCGCAGCGTGTGCGGAGGGCGCGGCCGTCGAGCGGGCGATCGCGTGCCTCGGGCAGCCGGCAGGCGACGCCGCCGCCCGCGGCACGGCCGAGGCGGCAGAGGAGGAGAGGACGGTCGACGCCGACATCTGCGCGTTGCTGCACCAGCTCGGCGCGAGCGTGGCGCACGTGCACGTCGAGGACGCGGATTGCGTCACGCGTGAGCACTGGGGCGGGGCGGGGCTCGCTGCAGCGGACGAGCCGCCGAGCGCCCCCGCCATTTCGAGCGTCATCGTCGCGCACATCGTGCGGCTCGCCGGCTTTGGCGTCGAGCTCCCGCAGTCGATTCGCGTCGCCCCCAGCACGGCCGACTGGCACGAGGGCTGGCTCGACGTGCAGTGCGTGCTGCTGCGCACGCGCCGGCGCGGGCGGCGCGACGACGACTTTGTGGCCGTCGTCAGGCGCGGTGGGCGCTGGTTTGCGTGCGAGCCCGGCCGCGCGCGGCGGCTGCAGTAGCGGTCGGTCCTGCGCCGCGCGCGCGGCGGCGTCGACGGGACCGGCGATGAGGCGTTCGCGGTCGTCTACGTGCGGCGCGGCGACGCGGCCGGCGACGCGGCTGGCGACGCGCAGGCCGAGCGGGCGCGCGGCGGGCGCGCGCGCAGGCGCACGCGCGGCGGCACGCGCAAGCGCAAGCGCGGCGCCTCCGCCGGGCTCGAGGCGGCCGCGCCCGCCGGCGCGCCGGCTGCCGCGCCCGCCGGCGCGCCGGCGGGCGCTGCTCACCGCCCGCTTGCCAGGCGTGCCACGGTCGCCGCGCGCACCACGCGCTCTGTGACCGACGCGCTGCACTCGGCGCCTGCCGCCACGGTTGCACCTGTCTTCGACTGGCGCGCCGGCCGCCCGCCCCCCGCCGCTCGAGCCCGCCACCCGCGGCCGCACGTGCGCGCGCCACCGGGCAAGGCCTGGGACAGCGTCTCGGGTGCGTGGGTGGACAAGCCGACTGGTGCTGCCGTCGCCGCCGCGCCGCCGCCGCTGCCGCCCGCCGCCGCGCCGCCGCCCGCCGCCGCGCCACCGCCCGCCGCCGCGCCGCCGCCCGCCCGTCGCGCCGCCGCCCGCCGCCGCGCCGCCGCCGCCGCCGCCACCGGCGGCGCTCAACCGCTGGCAGCACGTCGGCGCGGGCGGCAGCGCGGCGGGCCGGCGGCTCGCGGCCATCGCACGGCCGGCAGCGCGGCGTGCGCGCGCCGCCGCCCGCCGCGCGCTTCCTCGCCACGCTGCCGCCACCGCCACGCGACGGCCTCGCGCGCACGAGCAAGCAGGCGCGCGCGAGGCGCAACGCGGACGGCCGGCCGGCGCACGCGCGCGCGGCCAACGCGCGCGCCTTCTACCGCGGCGTGGAGCTCGGCGTGCACGCGACGCGCGCCATCGTCGACGCGCGCCACGCCGACCTGCCACAGGCCGTCTTCGTGGCGGAGGCGCGGGCGATCGTCGCGCGCTCCGCCGGCGGCGGGCGCGCTGCTCGCGCCGGACGACGTGCGCGACCTGTGCGACGCGCAGACGGACGCGATCGCGCTGCGATCTGGGCGTCGGTGGGCGCGCACGAGGCGACGCGCATCTTCGCGCTCGTCACGCGCAACGCGAGCTTGGCGGGCGCGGCGCTGCTCGTGCTGCACACGCCGGTGGGCGCGCCGGCGCGCGCGCTCGGGCTCGTGGCGACGCGCTCGCGCGCGCCGTGGACGGGCGCGCCGCGCGACGCGCACAGGGCGCTGGTGCAGCGGTTGGACGTGCTGATGGACGCGATCGCCGCGGCGCGAGGCGCGTCGCCGCTCGAGCTCGAGCTCGCGCTCGCGCCCGAGCCGCAGAGCGCGTGCAACGCGCGTGCGGCCGCGCTGCTCTGCCTGCAGGCCGTCGCGGACGCGAGCGGCCGTCCCGCCGCTGAGGGACGCGCTGGCCGCGCTCGACGACGCGCGCGGCATCGACCGGCACTGCCACGCCGTCCGGCAGCAGATCGAGGCGAAGCTCGCGTGGCGGCGCGCCCGACGGCGCCGTCGGCGTTTGACGGCGCCGACGGCGCGCCCGCGCTCGCGCCTGCCGCCGCACCGCCGGCTGTGCGCGCGGCGCACGCTGCCGGCGAGGCGGCGGTTCGACCAGGCGATCGTCACGCGGTGTGCGCGACGCGCTGCGCGCGTGGGCGACGGACTGGCACCGCGCCCAGCGCGGCGGTGCTCGACGATCGCCTTGCGCCCACGTACACGGCGCGCGCACGCGCGCGCAAGGACGCGCGCACGGCGCTGGGCCCGACGCGCGCGGCCGAGCTGCTCGCCGCGGCCGCGCGCGGCGGAGCCGACGGGGCGGATGCCGCTGCGCGCGCTGCTCGGCGGCACGCCGCGCCTGCTCGTCGTGCTCCTCTGCGTGCCCGTCGCCGCGCCGTCCGGGAGCCGCCGCGCCCGGTCGGGCTGCTCGTCGCCGACCGGCCGACGGACGACTCGCGCCCGGCCGCGCTCGTGCGCACGGACTTTGCGCCGCTCGACGCGGACGTGGCCGTCGCGGTCGGCGCGCATGCCGTCGCGCTGGCCAGTGCGATCTGGCCGCTGCTCGCGGCCGAGGGGGGAGCCGCGGCCATCGCCCGTCGTGCGCTCGCAGCCGCGCGGCGGCGACGATGGCGCGTGTGCGCTCGCAACGTTTCGCGTGCCTCGACGCGCTGATGACCGCCAGCGTCGGCGCGCACGGCCTAGCGGCGGCGCGGGCATGCTGCCCGCGCTGGTCGCGCGAGGCGCCGCGGCCGCCCAGCGCGAGCGGCAGCTGCGCGCGGCCGCCGA